>MU226020.1:1141818-1179999 GCA_018584345.1 Thuja plicata
CTATATATATATATATATATATATATGTGTGTGTGTGTGTGTGTGTGTGTGTGTGTGTGTGTGTGTGTGCTCGCGCGTGTGTGTGTGTGTGTGTTTTTATTTTATTACTTTATCTCTCTATGTTTGTGGTTTCTAAATGATGTAAGTATATGTAATTTTTATGTATACAATTAATGAGAGCCATAAAGATTCTTTTTAACTATGTTTTCTACACGATTCTGTCGGGGTAAAAGGACCATTGAGACCCTTCTAAATTTCAGCAAAATTTTACGGTGGAATTTTGAAAGTATCATTGTTTTATCTTCCATTCATCTTGTTATGGTTTTTTATCTTAAATTTGAGATGTGATCGAGAATCAAAAGTAATTTGTTAATGTTCATCCTTTATGTTTATTTAATCAAGGTAACATTTTCCCCATCAGCTCCTAGGTGTGTCTATGTGTGTGTGTGTGTGTGTGTGTGTGTGTGTGTGTGTGTGTGTATGTGTGTGTGTGTGTGTGTGTGTGCGCGCGCGTGTGTGTGTGTGTGTTTTTATTTTATAACTTTATCTCTCTATGTTTGTGGTTTCTAAATGATGTAAGTATATGTAATTTTTATGTATACAATTAATGAGAGCCATAAAGATTATTTTTAAGTATGTTTTCTACACGATTCTGTCGAGGTAAAAGGACCATTGAGACCCTTCTAAATTTCAGTGAAATTTTACGGTGGAAATTTGAAAGTATCATTGTTTTATCTTCCATTCATCTTGTTATGGTTTTTTATCTTAAATTTGAGATGTGATCGAGAATCAAAAGTAATTTTTTAATGTTCATCCTTTATGTTTATTTAATCAAGGTAACATTTTCCCCATCAGCTCCTAGGTTAGCTAGAGCATCCGCCTCTTTAGTTTATTCTCGATAGATATGATCAAATCTTGTTTGCTGAAATCTATCCACAAGGTCTAATACCTCTTCAATCTTTGAATTTAAAATCCAATTTGGTGTACTTCTTTTTCTCAGAGCGTTTAGGATGATTTGTGAGTCTCCTTCTATTACCAATTTTTGGATTCCACTTCCTAATCTTAACTTAAGGCTTTCTTTTAATACTTCAAGTTCAGCTAGATTATTTGAAGAAATGCTAAAGATTTGGCCCTTTTACCCACCCATTCGCCCGATTCATTCCTAATAATGCATCCTAGGCCAACTTTTCCTGGGTTTCCTCTCGAAGCCCCATCAAAATTCAATTTCATCCACCCACTTGGAGGAGGCTTCCAAACGCATAAGGATTTCGAGTGCCTCAATTGTGGATTAATTAAACATTTCCAACTTTTCTTTTAATGTCTGCATCCCAATCTGTGAAAGATCTTTCCTCTTTGAAGGAATTTCTTAAATTATTATTAGTTACTTCTATAATAGTTTCTTCAATTTTATTGATCAATATTTCTCTGTCCATCTTCATTTCTATGAATATCCTTCTGTTACGTTCTTTCCAGATTTCCCATGCCAAAATAGACAGGGCAATTCTCCAGATCTTACTATACACTTTGGATCCATGCTGAGGCCAACAACTCAGAAAGCTCAAAAAAATTTCATTGAAAGCGAAAGACCAATTTAGCTTGCAACAAAGCCATTTCCAACAGTGATTAGTAAAAGGACAATCATATAATAGATTCCTAGAAGTTTTAGATGTAGATTTGCATAACACACATCTTGATGGTCCTTCAAAACCTAACTTGGTAAATCTATCAGAGGTTAAGATTCTATCTTGCAAAGCCACCCATAAAAATATTCCTTCCTTTGGAAGGCAAGCAGGATCCTGTTAGAAATACTGAGAAGGGGGGGGTGAATCAGTGTTTATCAATTAATTATATTTCAGCCAATTAAACATATATCAAATGTCCATCCAAAGAATCATAACACAAGAACACATAACAGATGATATAATTATGGAGAACCTTGATCAGAGGAAAACTCCATTGGGGATTAGTACCCACAAAATATTGTACTAGGTATAATGAGCCTGTTAAAGTTCCTTTGCCCTGTTAGAAGCAGTCTTTACAATTTGAGTACAATGACCTGGTTAAAGGTCAAACCCTGTTAGTAGTATTTTAAAAAACCCTATTAAGGGTGTATGGCTCACTACCCAAATAATATGAAGGATACAACCCTCTGAATGTTGATATGCACTATATCAAAAATGAACTGCTATAGTGACACTATTGTCTGATCAGTTCTGTGTATGCATGGATGCTCTTACTCCTTCAAAGAGCTATGTCATCTTCTAAATTCATTATAATGTCCCTCTGTAACTTCTTCTTACACAATAATCGACACTTGTAACATATCTTTACATTACATACTTATATCTTCAATTCGGAATAGGCGCGACCCAAAACAAATCATTAGTCAGCCCTAAAACAAAAATACATAACGACTCCGAACAAGTTAGACCAAGCTTGTTTAATATAACATTAATTACATTATTAAAAACTTATAACTAAAGGTGCTTAGTCATTACATTATGAAATCATACACGCTGATCAAAACTGTAGTCAGCTTCCATGCTCTATTTTCTGGAATGCAGGTCTACTAATCTGCCTGTAACTTTTCCGTACTAATGTTATGTACTCTACACGTTTGGATCTAGCATGTATATACACCATAGAGTATATATCTAAGCATGCATGTTCTGGTGTGATCTCTAACATGTGCGCTGATGTGTTGATCTCTGTATCTCTCTATCTATCCTATTTTCTGTACTTAGTCATTTTATCTTCTAAGTTATCTTTGACAGAAACTTAGTATGACTTTGTTGCCACGATTGACAACACAAAATAAGTCATGCTTCCTCAGGAGGTCAACTTGCCAACAATCTCCCCCTTTGTCATTTATGGCAACAAAGGAATGTGGCTAAGTTACTCAAAATAACTTCATATACATATATACTTCTCTGCATATACACATTCTATACTACTCCCCCTTTGACATTAATGACAAAGGTGTGCAGAAATTATAAGTCTTCAACATACTTACTCCATATAGACTTCTGGGTACACAACTTGAAGAGATTGAATCTCTTTTTTCCAAAAGACTTTCATTGCATCAACAGTTTGAAGATGTGCGCATAGGGCATATGTCAACTTTTCCATTTTCATCAGATCCATGCAAGGACCTTGATCATATGTTTGTATGGTGTTATCAATCTATTTTATGTTCTCATTAAGAACTGCTAGAGATGGCGCAAGTGCATTTCTCAACTGAGTTTGTCTTACCCTTAGCTTGCTGATTTCCAGTTTTGCCTTCTCAATTTTGTCTAACTGCCCTTGGTAGACATTGTTGCATATGCTCATATCTTGCGTGGAATTTTCAACTGATTTTTTTATGTTGTCCACCATTTCTTCTGCTTTTGTTATCTTTTTAGTGTGCTCAGAGGTGAGCTTCACTCTATCCATACTGTTTTCTATGACTTTCTTTCCTTTATCTGCCAATTCCTTCAATATAGCCTGCCTAATATTTAAGGAGTTCAGATCTAAGGTAAAGTTCTTTACCAAGTCATTTAATCTCTCCTTCTTGTATTCATCTTCTACAACTTTAGTAGCAGATTCTACTAAGCTAGTGAAATGTGACTTGAAGTTTGATAAGATGTTGTCTACATCTTCAACTGATTGTAATTTGGCTACTTTCTTATCAGCAGGAACTAACTCATTCAAAATGTTTATTGATTCCACAAAGCGAGGGTTCCTCATCACATGTTTCTCTTTTTCCTTTTCCATGGCAAGGACGCTGATCTTGCTAAGGTCTTCTTCTCCCCATGCATCTAAACTTGCTGAGTCAAGAGTTAACCTTGACAACAATGATGTAGATGGTTGAGTGGATGTTGAGAAAATAGTATTCTGACTTGTGTCAACACATTCACTTTTGACATGAATCTCCTTCACTGGTGTATCATTAACTTGAGTATCTTTCTCCTTATCCAAGTCTATTGGATCAATGGAAGGAACTTCATTCTATTGTAGATATGTGTCATCTATGTTCATTGATTCATCAACCTTATTCATATCATTATCAGAAGTTGTCATAGATATCTTGACATTGTCAACTATTATAGTATCTTCTATATCTTTAGCTGTCTCAGAAGTTATTGTCACTGTGGGTGTTGAATCCTGTGGACCTGTCATAGGCGCAATCTCAATTTCTAGAGTTGTAACCTATTTAGGAAGAGTTGGGGTAACTTTTGTTGTAGGTTTCATTGGTGGATACATATGTCTGTCCATAAATACTTGTGTAAATGCCTTTTCAGTCTCCTTTCCAACCTGCTCATATTCTTTGTTCATAATCTGTAGAGTTCTTGTCTTACTACGGAGATGAGGCTTTACTAGATCTAACAGAATAGCCTTCTCATCATGTGAACAGACAGGAAGAAGAGTATCCAAGGTTCCTTCTCTAATCTTCGTGTCATCTTCTATAGCATGTCTTTTCATGATCTCTAATATGTTCCATAATTGATCTAGTATCACTGTCTTAAGTTCAAGAACTGATTTCTTAAAATTGATCATATGAGATATGACCATAGAATGTATCTCAGTCTTATCGATTTCTTGATATTTTTCATAGACTTTGAAAAGTGTATCCAAACTTCCTTCATTTATAATCCTATTCTTCAAGATATTTAGACTGGGTCTAAAACCTACCTCAGGAGGAGCTTGAGTACTCTTTACTGTGCTCCGTGTGGCTCTTGAGGATGGATGATTTATAGCTGCTTCCTTCCTTCCTATAGGTCTCTTACTAGGTACAGAAGGTGGAGATGTATCTAGATCAATTGTGGTAGTAGGCACAGTGGTACTCTCCTCATTTTTCTTCTGCTTCTTCTTCTGAGTTTCAACAATTTTCTCAATTTTAACTTTAGCAATTTTAGCTTCTTTTGCCTTATCCAAATCTTCTTGAGTGACTCCATTCTTTCTCAGAATGTTGGATGTAGTTCTGGATGCTTTCCTTTTGTTAACAGCAAGTTGTAGTTCAATATCCACTTCGTCGGTCTTTTCTCTATAGGTGCCCCATCTAGGTTCATTAGGGTCTTTAGGTGCTGACAATAAGACCTACGCATATCCTTCTAACACATGGTCTTCTACTTCATACCCTAGTGGATGAATCCACTTAGTTCTAGGCTCAACAGCCTCCATGCATGTGCAATCTCTCTCTACCATAAAGCATATTGTATCCCTATATTTTTCAACTATCTTCTTAGATAGTCTAAACCTGCTCTACATTTTGACCCTGAATATCTTTATGTCCATATCCATTTTGTCTCTTGCACTGCTTTCTACTGTGGCTTTAAGAGATATCTGAGTCATTGTAGGTTTGCCTTTGTCTAGATAAAGGTCTGCGACCTTTCCAACTATATGTTGATATAAATAGATGATTAGAGATCCAAACTTGAATGTTTTGCTTCTGTCATGTTTGATGATTCTGATATTTTCAATCAACTAATCGCACAAGATCTCACATAGATTGTATTGGGTGTTATCCCTCACTATTTTGATAGCTACAAGGACTATTTCTGCAGAGACACTATTCAACCTGCTTGCTTGCTTAAACTCGTATCCAAGTATCATTGTCATGAGTTTAATGTCATCCTCCTTGATAGGGTCGACTGTCATTTCGTGCCTATCACTCCTGGAGAAACAAACTTGCTCAATTTGTTTCTTTACATCCTTACCAATGGGAAATATTGGTCCAGTCATTGAAATTCCAGTTAACTGATGGATTAGTTCTATGGTGATACGGACAGGAACATCACCAATCCAAAAGAGATCATCATGAATTCTGCTTAACAGGATTTTTACCCATTCTAGTTCTTCAAACTCATGCACATTTGAATACTCAATAATAGGGTTATCTTGTAGGTGCGCGAACTCATCTTTGAATGTGAAATCCTTATTTAGCATTGATGCCATGTGAGAAGCTATGTTATCATCTCCTAATGATTCCTTTTTACAGTAAATGTACGCACGGCTATCTTCCACGTGAACAACGCCAAGCGGGGTTTTGGAGAAAGCCCCTTCCACATCATCCAGTATGGATTTAAATGGGTGCTTCTTAAATATGAACCTCTTCATCTCTACTACATCAAACACAACTGGGGTCACCATACTTGTTGTTTCCTTATGTAGGGTTTCCATGAAATTCTAAAACGGCGCGATAGCTAGGGCTCCGCTTCAAACTGATTATCCATTCGTTCCAACTGCCAAACTATTTATGCTTTCATGCTTTGATGTCTTAGTGCTCTAATGCTCTTCAATTTCTGTTCTCTCGAATGTAATTGTGAAAATAATTGACTACGAACTTTTTTACGATCTGCCGCATTTAATGCTTGCAACCATACATAGAGATTTTCAAACTTTGATCCTGATGCAATTTAGATAATGCATATAGCTGTAAACTGAGCTTTTAACCATGAATCCAAAGGTGCATACTCTAAATTGAGTACACCAACCACGTAGGGGTTTTGATCTAGAATAGATCCCCCTAAGACCAAGAAGGTCTATTCAAGCAGAAGTAGAGGATGCGTCCACTGAGGATGCATCAACTACTTTGTCAACATTCTTGTCCTTCTTTACTTCAACCCAAATTTTTCTTGAATCTTCATTTTCTTTGACAAACTTGACTTCTCCTTTCTCTTCAAATAGTGACTTGTTAGGTTCATCTTTCTTCTGAGTTTTGGATCTACAAAACTTTGAGATGTGTCCTTCCTTTCCACATGTGTGACAGATAATAGGAGGTCTGATGCTTTTCTTCATCATGTTGCATTTCTTTGTTGTGTGTCCATTGTAGTTGCATAACTGACATGTAGTGTTTTACAAACTCTTTTGAGGTTGATTTATCTAATTTTGATTCATTCTTCTTTGATTTTGTTGTGACTGAGTTCTGCAATGTATAGCCCTATGACCAAATTTATTATAAGAGAAACAATAACCATTAAAAGGTCTTACCTCTTTACAATCTCTTGCCAAATGACCATGTTTTTTGCATGCATAACAAGTTATGTTAACTTGTCTAATTTCTCTTTTAGGTGGTTCAGATATAACCTTTGTAGTATCTTCAACTTTCTTAGCTTCTGAAGATGCTTCAAGTGTTTTTTCTTTCTCTAGTGATGATTTGATTTCATCTTGTGCTGTACCGAATCCAAGACCAGTAGTGTTCCCTTTTTTTCTTTGCGAATTGAGCTGGGATTGAATCAAATCAGAACTTGTGTGGAGTTTATCAATCTTATCCTTTGCTTTTGTTAATTCAGATTCCAACTTCTTCTTCATGTTTTCCAAATTTTCCAAGACTTTCATGTTTGCCTGCAAAATTTCATCTTCCAATTGTTTGCTTTCTTTGATCTTGTCTTCAATGGTGTTCTGGCTATCTGTAAGTTGTTCCTCTAGATCTTCAAGTTTATCCTTTAGAGATTTATTCTCTTCATTAAGCTTTTTGACCATTTTTCCTAGATCACTTGTAGAACAATCTTTCAGATCTTTTCTTAGCTTTTAAATAAGTATTTGAGAGCCATCATTTTTCAATCTTAGTTCTTCATTTTCCTTCTCAAATCTGTCAAGATCTTCAAGAGCTACTTCAAGATTCTTTTTCAAATTTTTTGCTTCAGCTGAGTCCATGATCTCCTCAAGTGGTTAAACTTTATTTTAGAGGACCAGAGCTCTGATACCAATTGTTAGAAACACTAAGAGGGGGGGGTGAATCAGTGTTTATCAATTAATTATATTTCAGCCATTTAAACATATATCAAATGTGCATCCAAAAAATCATAACACAAGAACACATAACACATGATATGATTACAAAGAACCTTGATCAGAGGAAAACTCTAGTGGGGATTAGTACCCACAAAATATTGTACTAGGTATAATGAACCTGTTAAAGTTCCTTTGCCCTGTTAGAAGCAGTCTTTCCAATTTGAGTACAATGACCTAGTTAAAGGTCAGACCCTATTAGGATTCTTTTACAAAACCCTGTTAAGGGTGTATGGCTCACTTCCTAGGCTCACTGCCCAAATAATATGAAGGCTACAACCCTCTAAATGTTGATATGCACTATATCAAAAATAACCTGCTGTAGTAACATTGTTGTCTAATCAGTTCCGTGTATGCGTGGATGCTCTTACTCCTTCAAAGAGCTATATCATCTTCTGACTTCATTATATTGTCCCTCTGTAACTTCTTCTTACACAATAATTGACACTTGTAACATATCTTTACATTACATACTTATATCTTCAATTCCCAATAGGCGCGACCCAAAACAAATCATTAGTCGGCCCTAAAACTAAAATACATAACGCTTCTGAACAATTCAGCCCAAGCGTGTTTACTACAACATTAATTACATTATTAAAAACTTATAACTAATGGCACTTAGTCATTCCATTATGAAATCATATACGCTGATCAAAACTGTAGTTGGCTTCCATGCTCTGTTTTCTGGAATGCAGGTCTACTAATCTGTCTGTAACTTTTCTGTACTGATGTTCCATACTCTACGCATTTGGATCTAGCATGTATATACACCATAGAGTATATATCTAAGCACGCATTTTCTGGTGTGTTCTCTAACACATGCGCTGATGTGCTGATCTCTGTATCTCTCTGTCTGTCCTATTTTCTGTACTTAGTCATTTTATCTTTTAAGTTATCTTTGACAGAAACTTAGTATGAGTTTGTTTCCATGATTAACAACACAAAATAAGTCATGCTTCCTGAGGAGGTCAACTTGCCAACAGATCCCAACACAGGTTGAGAGGAATATCCACTTTATACCAATCTTGAGAATTTATAATCATCTCATAACCTTTCTTAACACTATACTTTCCATTCTTTGAAGCACCCCATATCAACCTATCATGCCTAGCTTTATAATTTTCTTTCCTAGATTTCAGAAAATTTCTATAATCATTAAGCTCATCTTGAGATAATGTAGTATTCGATGCATTTTTCCATTGTCATCCTTCTTGTATTTCCTCTATGTAATCTTTGAAGTGTATACCCCAACACTGTATTAAGGTGTTTTTGATGTTTTCTGGAAGGTATGCATTGTCTAGGGATGGGAGACCATCCCAAGATTCTTCCCAGAATAGGGCTTCTTGACCATCTCCAATGTCCCAAGTGACATTTTCCATGATCAAATTTTTGTTTTGCATCATGAAATTCCAAATTTTTTAACCTTTTGGTGGATTAATAGTATGAAAAATAGTTGAGGGGACTGAGCTATTTAAATATTTAAGGTATAAAAATTTTTCCCATTTTCTATCCTTTTCTTGGAACATTCTCCATACTAGTTTAGCTCCTAGAGCTTTGTTCTGCCACTCAAGATTTTTGATACCTAAACCACCAAATTTTGTTGGTCTACATATTTGATCCCATTTTATCATTGCCAATTTCTTTTTGTCTTATTTGTCTTGCCAAAATAAATTATTTGATTTAATTGTTTACCAACTCCCTTAGGGAGCAATAGACATGACATTTTGTAAGTGAGGATCGCAGATAGGGAAGCTTTGATCATTGTATCTATGTTGGCTTCGTTTAGATACTTCCCCTTCCAACTGTCCAATTTTGATTCTAATTTGGATACTATGGTTTTCCATGTCTTTCCCTCTTTTTGACCTTTTTCTAAATGAATCCCAAAATATTTGCTTGAAAATTCACCTTTGTTGAAACCCATTATATTGCAAATATTTCTCTCTACCTCTGGCAGAGTATTAAGGAAGAAAATTTCAGACTTCTTTGCATTCACTTCCTGACCAAATGCTTTCGAGTATGTATTAATGATATTTTAAAATTGGTGAGCCTCAGTACTCAAAGATTCTCCTAGTAGTATAGTATCATCTGCAAATTGTTGGTAAGTATCATCCGCAAATTGTCGGTAAGTGACATTTTCTACCTTGTCAGTCACTTTGACCCCTTTAATGTTCCTTTCAAGTTGTGCTAATTTAATTTCCCTCCCAAAGGCCTCAGCCATAATTAAAAAAAGAAAGGGAGACATGGGATCCCCTTGTCGGATTCCTCTTGATATATTAAAAAAACCTTCAGATGTTCCATTTATTAAAACTAAAATTTTTGGAGTCGATATACAATTAAATATTAAATTAACCCATTGATGAGTAAAACCAAATGCTTGCATAGTTTTGCATAAAAATCTCCAATCAACCTTTTCATAGGCTTTATGAATATCTAATTTCATCAACATACAAGGATCTTTGTTTGTTTGTGCTGAGTGTATCAATTCATGTATTATAATTATCCCATCATATATTGATCTGTTTGGAACAAAACTTGTTTGTTCTTCTGATATGAGCTCATGAATTATATTTTTAAGTCTATTTGCCAGGGCTTTGGAAAGTATCTTGTATATGGTGTTACAAAGTGCAATAGGTCTAAAATCTCCAGGGGAAGATGTGTCTATTTTTTTGGGGATTAGTGCTAAGAAGGTATTGTTAATTTTTGTTAATAGAGTTCCTGAGTTCCTAGTTGCTTCAATAGCTTCACATAACTCCTTCCCAATGATGTCCCAACATTTTTGAAAGAAGAAAGCCTGAAAGCCATCCAGTCCTGAGATTTATCTGCATTTAGTGAAAAGAGGGCATCTTTGACTTCTTCCAAATTAAATCTCTTGTTGAGGTTTTTGTTGTCTTCGTTAGTGATAATTCTAGGTATTGCACTTAGCATTTTGTTTTGAGCCTCAAAGTCTGAGAATTCATAGTTATTTAAAATCTTAGAATAATAATTGACAAAAGTTTCTGCAATCTGATTTGGGCACTCGATCTCTAAACCCCTTTCGTCTTGGATTTTAGTGATCATGTTTACATTGTGCCTATTTAAAGTGTTGGTATGAAATAATTTAGTGTTCCTATCTCCAACGTTTAACCAAGTCTCTCTCGATTTCTGTTTCCACAATATTTCTTCTTTTGCTAAAATAGATTCTTGTTTATTTAATATTTCTTTTTCCTTATTATATTCTTCATCCTTCATTCCTTTTTCTATAATTTTTGTATTTAATTTTATGATTTCTTCCTAATTTTCTAACTTTTCCTTAAATATTTTTTTAAAGCCTTCATTGTTCCATTTAATTATTTTTTTCTTTGTCTTTTTAGTTTTGCGACATAACAGAACTTTCTAGATCCTTCAAAGGCCTCTTCTTGCCACCACTATTTAACTTTCTCCAGAAAACTCACATCCAAGAACCACATGTTTTCACATTTAAAGGAATGCCTAACTGGTTTCTGTTGTTCCTTTAATTCGAGTAGTATGGGGTAGTGATTTGATCCAACATATGGTAATATTGTTGTTGTAATAGCCCCATTTATTGTACAAATATTAGCTCTGATAAAGAATCTATCTAGTCTTTTAGCAATATAGCTATATCCTTTCCTTCTATTATTCCATGTATACAATCCATTTGATGTTGGAATGTCCACGAGAGAGTTTCCCATGATCCAATTTTTTAAATCTATTGTAGCTTGTGTTTCCATTTGAATACCACTAGTTTTTTCATTAATGGTTGATATTGCATTGAAGCCCCCCCCCCCCCAGTATAAAAATAGACTCAGGTTCCAAGTTCATATAATTACTTATCTCTGTCCAAACAGCAAGTATTTCTATTGTTGGTGTAGGACCATAAATGTTAATAATGTTAAATTGGATATTACTTCTAAAGTTTTTGAACTTACCTGTCATCCAGTTATTACTGGATATAGTCAATGTAAAGTCTACCTTTCTAGGATCCCATATAATACCCAGTCCCCCTGAAGCTCCCAAAGATTCTATGAATTCACATTTCCAATATCCTAATTTCTTTTTAATCTTTTCCCCTTCTTCCTTATTAAGTTTTGATTCCTATATAAGGTTAATTTCTGATTCAAAGAGGGTCAAATTACGCTTTAAAGAGCACTTCTTGTTAGGAGAATTTAAGCCCCTAACATTCCAAGATGTGATCTTCATATTTATATGGGAAGGAGCCTCCCCTTCCCAGCTTTAAGTATGTCACTAATTTTAGTTTGATTCTCATCCTTGCCAATAGTTGTTCTTAGTTCCACAAGACTCTTTCTTCCTCTTTTCTTGTTGATCTTACCACAGATAGGTTTTTCTATACCCTTCAGATTTGTAGATATACCTATATTATCTTGATGTTTTTGGGCATTAATAACACTCACTACTAACTCTTCATCCTCTTTTACTTCTTCCTCCTCTCTTATTTCTTTCATTATCATTTCGCTTAAATATTGATTGTAACTTCCTTCTTTCAAAATCGTCTTGAGTTCCTCAATGTTTTTTCCTATTCTTTTGATGTCAGATCTCTGGAATAGAACCCAATCTTTTGGTTCTTGAATCCCAAATTCTTCCCAGGATTGAGGATCGCTCATGAATTTATGTTCTGATTCTTCTAAAGTGCTATGAATTCCATTCATAAGGATTGAATTTACTTCTATTGGAATATTCACGTTATTAATTTCCTTTGGAGTATCAATAGTCTGTGGGGATTTTATATCAGTGTTTTCAAATATCTTTTTGCCATTAATTGGTGTTTGCCAAAATTTGAAGTAGTCTTGCTTTCTAGTAGTTGGGGAACTTAAGGGGGGAATTATGTCCATCTTATCCATAGTTGTCTCAGCTAAGTGTGCCTCAGTTACCCCGATGATTGGGCATGTCAAACAAACCTTCTTCCTTTCCTTTTCATGACTTTTTCCTTTCTTTTTTGTTCTTTCTACAATATGTGAGCTATCATTAGCATACCAGCAAGTCAGAATGCCAGCTGAATAATCATTTGAGGCTAAAAGGGGAAAATCTAGAGAGTTTGACCTATCATTATTGGGATCTAGATGGGGATACATCTCTATTGCCAATGTGTGTTGCTAGTACTTCTTTGTTTGTCTATTTCTCCCATGTTTACAATTGAAAGGCCAACAACTTTATCCACTTGGGCTTCAAAATGTACCTGACCCCTTTCTTGAAGATTAGTAGTCATGTCAATTACCTTATCCACCGTCCCATCCAGATAGTCTTTGTGGGCTTCATCCCAGATGAGAAGTTGATCACCAATTTCATCATGCATCAAAAGAAGGTCATTAATGAGCTGCCCATGAATTCCCAAATTAGCTTTAATGTCATTGAGAAATAGATTTTGGGACATACATTGATCATAATGTTGAGTACTTGTTTCATTCATTATGAGTTCCTCTTCCTTATTATCCTTGGATATGATTGTACGAATGTTGTCTACTATCTCTTCCTTTTCCTTGATCTGAGGTGAATATTTATCTATCAAGTTTTTGTAATCAAGAGGTAAGTTGTCTAAAATTTCTACAAGTTCTCCATCTTCTATGATAATCTCCTTGGATCTAATAAAAGGGGTGTTTTTTGAAGAAGGAGTCTGAAACTTGTTTGGTCTAGCCGCCATGCTGGGTACCAGATTAGAGTGTTGTATTTGAACCATATCCCCCTCACGATTGTTGTGGTTTAGGACTGTCTTTTTATGATTACTTCCTGAGGGAGAATGGGCATATTCTACTATGATCTCACCTTCTTCAATGTCTTTGTTTTTGCTTATAAATTTACTTGGAGAATAACACTGCTGGACTGTATTGGTGTTTATATTATTTTGGTTATCATTTGTTGAAAGGTCTTGGTTAGAGTAAATTAGTGAGGGAAACCATTCCTCTAAATTTGAATTCCTATGAGTATGAATTTGGTCAGTTTTTAGGATCCCATGTTTTACATATTTTTTTAAGAAGAGTGATATTATTTATTTGTCCTTCGTATTTTGTGTATTGTATACATTATAAATCAATCTGTTAGTGATTATTCTAATGCTATCTTCATCCTTAAAACTAGGATACATTCTAATTACTAACTTGACTTCTTTGTTATCATTATGTTGTATATCTACTCCTAAATATTCTCCTAAGGATGAACCTATTCTTTCCAAAAAATGCGAATGTAATATTTCTATAGGAAGATTATGAATCGAAATCCATGTGGGGAAATTAATAGAGTTGGCTACATGTCCATTGACATTTGGTTGCCAAAGAAAGAAATTAATATTGAAACCTTTATAAAAGTAAAAGGGAGATTGTAAAAGTTCTATTTTATCTTCTTCCTTTTTACAATGAAGATAAACTAAACATGAAGTTAGGGAAAGAATACTTACTAGTGCCCATCGGGATGAGTTTAACCATTTTCCAATATTAGTGTTTCTGGTTTTTGGTCCATTCCAATATGCGAAAACTCCATGGGTCTAACATTCTTCCCATTTGTTTTCGCTAATAGTGTTGCTTATAATAATGGTATTTCTTAGCCGATGCTCAGAAAGTCTGGATTCTAATTTGCTGCCTGGATTTGCTTCCTTATTCGAAGAGGAACCAGAAAGGCAGAGGTCACCTTTTTCTTCTAAATTTTTATCTCTGATGCCACCATATTTTTTTGGCTTGGTATTGTTCACGGCAACAGTGGAATTGAGAGACGACCTTTTTGATTGATTCTGAGATTGAACACCTTGTTTCCCAAACACCTTCTACGTTGTAGGTCTTGGTTTATCTTCATTCTCTTATAGAGCATCTTTTATCACGCTTGTATGGAGGGATATAAATTCTTGTTCTTGAATCCATGTTATCATCATGTCGAAGGGCAACCGGTGTTTATTCTTCCCTCAATACCCTTTTAGGATCAATGAGAGGATGATGATGGGGAGGAGAATACAAAGAAGATAGGGATTTCTCTCCAATCTCATAGGGATCTAAGGTCTTAAAACTATTACCAAGAGGTCAGGAAAAGAGGGGGGCCTGAACAGGTCTAGATAGCCCTTGTTGTTTATTGCCAAATTGATGAGCCCTTCTGGAATTTTGACGGTGAGTAGGAATCCACCGACTCTCCATTAGGAGGTCAGTTATCTAAACTTCGATTGGTTTCTCTCGAGGAGCTGTCCTGGTTGAAACCCTAGGGGAAGAAATCTTCGGAATGACAGCCAAGGGCAAGCCCAAGAAAACATTTCTCGAATAGGAGGTTGGAAGCGCGACGACCTTACTTGCATATTTTGTCCTAGCAAAGTAGTTTAATTGTAGATCTAATGAATCAATAGAGCAGATGTGATTTCTCGCAGAGCCAGAGCATAGCAGAGCCATATTTCTCGTAGAGCAAAGCATGCTAGAGATCAATTTTTTATATTACATATAATATTAATATTAACATACAAAAATAATATAAATGTGATAAATATAATACGGTAAAAAAATTAATATAATATAAAAATATGATAATATAAAATCATTATCTAATATTAAAAAAAAATTATGTAGAATAAGTAATAATATTCTAATATAAATATCATTTTATTTAAATAAACAATAATATTATAATTACATAATATAAATATAATAATATATATAATATGAATATTAATTATGTATGTATGTGTGCTTTTTGTATTTTTCAATTTTTAAAATTATGTGTTTTATATTAAAATTTAGGTTTAATTTTAAATTTATTTATTTTATATTTAAATATATAATTAGTTAAATATTTATTATTTTTTAAAATAAATTAAGTTAGCATTATTATTTTTATTATAACTATTTTAGATTAAAATACTTAAGTTAATGATGAATTTAAACAATATTATATTTAAGAAATCGATTTACAATTAAGAATGTGTGTGTGTGTGTGTGTGTGTGTGTGTGTGAAAAATGTGAAACTTTGATGCTACAAATACTTACACAATCAAAACTAGAAACTTATGTTTTAAATTATAATAGATTCTAGAAATATGATTACATTAATAAAATATTATTCTAACTTATCAATTGTAATATTGACAAAGAGAAAATTATCTTTAATACACACAAAGGTCTAAAAATCACATTTTTAATATCTATCTCTAATGCAATACACACAAAGGTCCAAAAATCACTTTTTAAATATCCATCTCATTATCCACCGCTTTCAATCAATATTCGTCTTCATCTCTAACTCTCTCCTTCTCTCTCCCTATCAAAAACATAACATGAGTCTCTTGGTAATTAATCGTGATAATCTCCTCATTTAGAAGTTTTATTCCAAAAATTTATTGATCCTTGTAAGTGAATGCATAATTGACTTGAAACTATCATCTCTCTATTTGAAACCTTTTTTTGGCATAAACATATTTGCTAAATGACCTATTAATTGACCTTATGCACTACATAAAGACATGCAAAAAATACTCTAATTTTTTTTTATAATAGACTTTTCATACCTCTTTGACATACCCATTACACACACTAGTGATTGCTGGTATGTTAAAGTAGATGAGAAATAGAAGCAGGAGCGATGGTGAGGAAGTCAGATAACTCAACTTGTAGCGATGGGAGAAACAGAGGACTTATATAGAGATAAAAAGAGGGTAAGCGAAATATCTTGCCTAAATTGGCTCAAACAGCTGGCGTCCACACAGACATTGAATACCACTGCCCTGTATTTCAGCTGAATGACTCCCTCCATCTGCTGGTGACTCGGAACATATTGGAGCACTGCATCCTCTTTATTGGGTTGCTGAAATTGCAGATGGTACCTGAATTTTTCATGGCAATAAGAGGATCATAGCCACTGACTGCGCAGTACCCTCTTGCGGAGCATGAATAGGTGAAGGGATCGAACCTCTGCTGCTCCGCATTGAGACAGATGAATTTAGTACACGTGTACCCAGCGACCGCATGAAATTCTCCTCCAAGTCGGCTCCCATGGTCACCATGAAAGATTTAATGCCTCTTTCGGAGGCATAATTCTGTTTAGGCTTGAGCCCGCCATGTCAAAATACAGAGAACCCACTTGAAAGGGGGATTCACAGGGGCGCAGCCAGAAGAATCTGCAGGGAACAGGAAATTGCAGAACTCTTTGGGGGACTGTGGATCCACACATAGAAGCGAACTTTCAGAGATATTGGTATCCTTACAAAATAAAGTGTCGTGGCTCTTGCTTGGGGTACGGTTCTGCATCATATGAGAGGCAGAGTCCTGCTTTTCTAAGTTAAAATCCGAGAAGAAAAGTTGTAATAGATCTTTCTCACAACCCCAATAATCTCTATAGATACCATTCTAAAGTGCAGAAAACATACAGAGCAGCAGAAAGAAGCAGAGCATTCTCAAGGATTTGAAGCAAAATTGCAGAAATGGTTATGAAGAATAGAGTGTGGGTGATTTTAGCAGTGTTGTTGATGTGTGGTGAGGTTTGCAGTGCAAAGTGTTCAAATGAATACTATGTGGGTGATTTTAGCAGTGTTGTTGATGTGTGGTGAGGTTTGCAGTGCAAAGTGTTCAAATGAATACTATGCACTTGATCACATAGCCCCATGCATACATGAAGGCACTGTGGAGGCTGTTCCAGACAAGAAATGCTGCCAGGGAATGAAGAGTATTGCTCGTTTCGATTGCTTATGTCATATTCTCATGTCCGTGAGTGGATGGAACAATCACCTTATTGTTAGACATTACATTGAGGCTTGTGATATCCATGCTCCTCACAATTACAAATGTCTTCCAACTACCTGATCACCCAATGCTAATAGGCATTCATTCTCATTTGTGTGTGTGTGAGATGTGGAATGAAATTGGGGGATGCATAGATATATTAGAGGTAGTTCGTGTGGATCTGGTCTAGCTAGAAATTGGTGGGAGCTTAATGGTGGGAGGTTGATTTATCGTGTGGGGAAATGGAACTATGCATTATGGCTTGATTATTTCTTAGCATGTTTGTTATGAAGATTATATTTTATCATCATTTTAATTGTATAACGAGAATTTAATTGTTGATTTTAGTACATATATCTTATTGTGTTAGAATTCTTTATATGAAACATAGGAAATGGATGGTTCAAATTGAGGACACAATCAATTTCAATTATATGCTTATATTTATATTTATTTTAAAAATTTATGATAAAAATTAAAAGTAAATATATTTTAACATTATTAATTAGAGAAAAAATATATAAATGAATAATTTATTTTTTTATTAAAGATGCTATATTTTTAACAAGAAATTAATAATAAAAATTTAGCTTTATTTTAAATCTTCTTTTTCATAAATAATTTTTATTGACTTTAAAATTTATTTTAATTATTTAAGAATTTTATCAAATTACAAATAATAATTAGAAGTTAATAGACATAATTTAATTTAAATATTATTTATATTTTTTGAAGTAAAAATATAATGAGTTTAATTGAAACAAATATTATTGAGTAAGAATAAAAAAACAAGGCAGCAAAGAGCTAAGTTCTTGCCAAAAAGAGTTGCTTGAACTTTGCAAACAAATTTGAAAATTAAAAATTTAGCATAAGAAACTTTTCAATTTACTTTAATTTTGCATGCTATAAGATGTAAACATAATAAATAAAAGAAGCTAATATTAAATTTAAAAAATGTTAATATTAGATTGTAAAGAATATCTACTTTTCAAATTCTATTTTTAAAATATTAAATTATATTTAAAAATAATAATAAATTTTAAAATAATTTATTATTATTGTGTGTAATATATAAGTAAGCTAAAGAATTCCAAAGTATTATATTATAACATGATTGATAAATAACATACTTCAAAGTTTAATTAATTATCAAAAATTTACAATTTTTTAATTTTTAAACAAATTTAATTAATTTTTTAACATAAAAATCTTATGAAAATAATTAAATTTGAAAATTTAAATCAAGTATTTTAAAATATTTTTTTTTAATAAAAAATAAAAAATCAATAGTATATTTTAGAACTTACTTATTAATATAATTCAAAAAAAAAATTTAAAACTTGAAAATATCATAAATTTAATTAATTTTTAAAAATATATATTAAATTTAGAAAATCATTATTTTTCTAATGTCAATAAATGTTTAATATTGCCCAACCTCATCCCTCATCCTCTTCAGCTTTGTTTTCAAAAATAAATGTCTACAAATATAATTTTTATTAATTTCTCCCGTACAACTATAGACAACCAACTAAATTTAACTAACCATTATTAATTACCTTTTTAACAAATCAAATTGAAGATAATTTATTATTTCAGAAAATAACAAATTTTATTAATGTATACATCATCACATATGAACTTTTTCTTGATATGACATGAAATAAAATTTATAAAACCTTGCTTTTATAAAGTCTTCTTTTATTTTTATTTAGGAAAAACTATTCATACAATTACTCTAACTCTAACTAAAGTATGATCCATTAAAAAAATCTAACTAAAGTCTGATCCATTAAAAATGTATAAAAATCTAAGATGAAAAATAATTAAAATTTGCACTCTATTCCACTATGTGCGGGTAAATTGCACGGTATCGCTGCATTATTCTTGTCATACTCCCTTCTTTATTTATTTTTTATTTGTTGTTTTTTGTTTTTTTTTTGCCACCAACCATCTCTCCACCTCAGCCCTCCCCCTCACTGCCACATCTTTACCGCTTTTAGCATCTACGAGGCTGTCAGATCCATGAGATGTAGCAGGACGGCCGATGAGGATAGTTTTCAGGTTGAGCTCTTCAAACTCAGTATCTTAGTGCTAAGATCCTATCTTCCGACACTCTTTAATAGTGTGGTTTGCACCGGCTTCCCCGAGTCCTGGTCGAGACACTTAATCTATCCGATTCACAAGGTTGGTTTGGCTTCTGACCCCAACAACTATAGGACCATCATGATTGGGCACACCTTTGCCAAACTCTACGCAATGACACTGAATACTATTCTTAATAGGGAACTGGACAGGAGAGATTGTAGGGCTAGAGGTCAAGCCGGCTTCTAAGAAAATTACCAGACCATGGACCACATCCTGACTTTGCGAGCGATTATTAAGGAGGCTCACCATCATTCTGCGAAAGTCTATTGTTGTTCATTGACTTTCGTAAGGCATTTGATACCGTTCCTCAGGTGACCCTCTTCCGGAGACTTAGAGAGATCGGGATTTTTGAGACTCTTTTGACAGCTATTTTGAGACTTTACGAGCATGTTGATGGCAGATTTAGGACTCCTGAGGGTTTCTCTGACCCTATCCAAAGCACTAATGGAGTGAAATAGGGGTTCCCCTTTCCCCCACCTTGTTTGGCATCTACATTGACGATCTTGAGGCTTTTCTCAGAGATTCCTCACTTTCGGGTGATGGTTGCTACCTGCACCAGGTTCTTATCTCCATTCTCCTCTTTGCTATTGATGTGATTCTCCTTGCCTCGTCACCAGAAATTCTCTAGAGACTTCTTGATAGCTTGGCCTCTTTTTGTGATTTGAGACAGCTGGTGGTGAATCTCAGTAAGACACGGATGATGATCTTCAACAGCTTGAAGACCTCACATCTTCATTTCTATTATCAGGGACTGCAAATTGAGATTACTTCTTCATACACCTACCTTGGGGTCAAGTTCTCTGGCCCTCGCTTCAGCCTAAGACCCGCCATTCTGCCCAGGATCAGTAAAGGGATGGGTTCCCTTGCCATGTTGGAGAGACAGTGTTTCAGACATCATTTTTAGGACACCACATCCAAGTTGTCCCTCTTGGATTCCTTGGTTAGACCTATGGTACTTTATGGCTCTATTATTTGGGGGTTGTCCCTTCTAGATAGTGATTGGGCCTCTATTGAGCATTTTTAGACTATCTTCCTTTGGCATATCATCAGATGTCATCGGTCCACCTCTCATAGCATCATTTTGGCTGAGTTCGGGGCTTATCCCTTTAGATTAGGGGCCATCTTTGATCTGATTTGGTTTATTCACCGCCTCCATTATTTTGCTGACTCCAATGATGGTCGCAATAGATACTCCTACCTGGCCTATTGCTCTTCAGTGATGCTTTCCAAGACAGACCCCTCTCCCAGAGCTCATTGTTGGTATGCCCAGGCCTCTTCGCTTTTAGGTTCCATCAGGATTGATATTTATCACCTCCCCCTATCAGTTCTCGCTTGATGCTCCGGCTCAGCTCCTCCCTTCTAGATAGGAGTTGAACAGATATGTCAGACTTGACATATACAGGTAGTATATCACCACGACCTGGATCAACCTGTGTGGGTCTGCACTCGAGGATGGCTTTTTATGCTGAGAACTTTCTAGACATTTGGGATGGGATTGTTATTCATCCTAGATACTTATCCCAGCGTTGGTGTCATGCCCTTCGCATCACTATGGGATCTTTCAGGGTTGGATCTCACTGCCTTCGGGCCCATACAGACCATCACATTAATAGAGATGATCAGATTTGCAGGTTATGCACCCTGGCTGAGATTAAGACTGAGACACACTTCATCTTTCATTGTCCTACTTACTATGAGATCAGAGGGAGATTCTATTTCTTATTCAGAGGGTGCAGTTCCTTGACTGCTTTCTTCAGCTACACCGATCAGAGATGCCTGGCACTTTATCTCCATGAGACTGTACAGCTCTGCGAGCATACTCTACAACATCTTTTTCCCCAGACACAGATATCCGATCAGCTCATTACAGCCTTCTTCTCACCCTTGTCTCCTTTACAGTGGGTGAAGCGGCCTCACATTGCCTCCATCACCAGTCATTCTAGATCTGTGAGACCCCGCAACACCTTTACCCGTCAGCGACACATCTCTAGCAGCTCATAGCGACGACCCATGGTTCCTGCTCATTTGGATCATTATCCTTCAGTGTTGGATTTCTTTCTACCTGAAAATGATCCTTAGTCCTTCTCTTATGTATGTTCTTCTTGTTTGTTGTTTCTTGTTCTCTTCTTTATTTTCTCGCTCTTGGTTACTTTCCCGGCCACTATTTGGCGGTCTGTTGGTTCGTTGCTCCTTGTTGTACATTTCCAGTCCCTTAGACCCTTGTTGGTCTCTTGTTGGACATTAATAGATTTATCTTATCTTATCTTTTCCCAGTGCTTTACTTTACGGGTTCTATTTCAGTTATTTTTTCAACTAGGCTCAGGCTAGGGTTTTTATCACAATAAAAGAGTTTACACTTTATATTGATTGTTGTGCTAATTAATGACACTTTGACAAATTACACTCTTTTTTAACAAAATTAACTTCATGCCTCAATTAAATTTTTTTTCATGCAAGCTTTGAGGGGTTTTTCTTTTTTAGTAGCAATGAATGTATCATTGTACTTAATTTTCTATAATAGTAAACTACTATTTGCTTGATATTTTTGGTATTCAGTTTTCATTATAATAATAATAGTATTTCTGATTCATATGTTTACTCTATTTATTTTGTTTTGTTTTAAAAATATAATATGCTTTTATCTTTCCATTAAAAAAATAACACACAAAATAGATAAACTTATGGACCTTGCAAATATGGTACAATTTCTCACCCCTCATTAAATGGTGGTTTTGAATATTTTTGGGCTTTGTGCAGTGTGCATGCACTTTTAGTTTCAAGAATCACTAGTTCATTGGCCACAAATTTTTTTTTATGAATAAAGCGTCGAAGCCGAGACAAAATTTATTAATTGTAATAAATGACCAGCAAGAAAACCTTTGGTCATAGCCCATACAACCTAAAACTAAAGAAAATTTATCTCAAAAAACATCTGGCCAATGCCAAATCTAAAGAACTTTACGCAGGAATCCTCCAGATCCCACAGGATTCAATTTTGCTGATGTGAAGCCAAGGACACCGAAGATTCTGGCTCTTGTGATTCTGAGAATATTGAAACACTCTTAACTGCCTAAAACTATAGGAGAAGAATATTCTTTGATGTCTAAGTCCTTGGAGGTCTCGTAGCCCTCCTCTACCTTGTTAGCACCTCATGAAGACTTTACATCTTACGAAGAAGGGGAAGAAAAAATATAAGTGTTCTCAAAATGATTGTTTAAATAATTTGCCTTCCGCTCTAGCTCAAAATTTGAATTTTTAGGACCATTTGGACTATGAAGAAAAAGCTACGTGAGCTCATTCTAATTCCAAATCAACTAAGGGCATACAAATGTACTTGAGATATATGCCCAATGTTGTCTGATTCACTAGCTTGTTTGCCAAGTGGTTGCCTTCGCAGAAGATGTGATTGACCTTTGTAGATTCAAATTTATCTACCAATTTTAGAATGACCTCCAGAGTTGCTTGCAATCTCCAATTTGGAATAGAGCGGATTCTAACTACATTTAGCATAATCATAGAATTGCCTTCAATCTCTAGTTTACCCAATTTCAATTCAATTGCAAGTGATAATCCAAAAAGTAATGCTCTAAATTTTTCCATGTTACTGGTGTCTATTTCTAGAGGTCTTGCTAATTTTACAATTAACTTACCCTCACTGGTATGAATAATACATATAGCCCCTGATGGACCTTGGTTACCCTTAGAGGCCTCATCAAAGTTTAATTTGAACCAACCCTGAGGAGGGATCGACAGAGACAATTTGCTTTGAGCCTTGCACTTTCTTTCTTTCCTCTACCTAATATTGTAGGAGACTTAAGACCAAACCAACACTTTGACATTTTATCATCCCAACTGGTATAGTACTTATGTTGTGCACATTGAGATTGGATGCAAGAATTCATTAGTTCAATAATGGTTGCCTCAATTTTGTTGAGTAAACAAGCTATATCCATTGATTTGTCTTGGAATATCCTTATGTTTCTTTATTTCCATAATTCCTATATCAAAATGGAAGGAGAGATAACCCATAGATTACCGCAAATGTTTTCCTTAAAAGGTTGGGGCCATGATGTGAAAAGAGGTAAAATGTCTCGGGGAAGAGTTAATGACCAACCTAGTTTTGCACAAAGTCATTGCCAACATTCTCTTGCAAAGGAGAAAGTGAGCAGCAAATGATTTGTGTCTTCTTCGTTGTTATGGCATAAAGTGTAAATTGAAGGGCCATGGTATCCAACTTTCTTTAACCAATCAGTAGTGAGGAGTCTACCTTGGATTGTTGACCAAGAGAGTAAGTCTACCTTCAGAAGACATACCTTGTTCCAAAATAGTTGTTTGGAGTTCTAGGATTGGGTTTGAAGGGGGATACCTGAAATAAGTTTATATCCATCCTTCATATTATAAATCCCTGATTTTGAACCATTCCAAATGATTTCATCATTTCTCTGTTTGAGTAGAAATAATCTATCTTCAAGAATCTTGTTAAGATGTTCCAATTCCTTATGGTCTAAGTTGAGTTATGCAAAATGACGTCAATGCCAAGAACCAACTGCATTGCTCACCGAGGAAGGTGATAAGTAAGCTTTAACCAAGACCCCCACTAATCTGAATACACTTTTCTAATTCTATTTGATCCCAAAAAAAATTTATGCTAGGGTATCCCCCCATGAATCATCCCAGAAAAGAGCTCTACTCACATCTTTGATATTCTAGGAGATGTGATCCTCAATAATGCCCCTGATCTTGAAATAAAATTCCAAATTCTGGATCCCCTAGGGATTTCCACGACTCTGGCAACTTCAACATCATTAAAGTTGTGGAAGTATTTCCCTCTAATAATTCTTACCCATTTGAGATTAAGTTCTTTGAGTATTTTCCAGTAAAGTTTCACTCCAAGAGCCTGATTCTTCCAAAGTTAGTTTTTGATCCCTGTACCCCCTACCTCCACTAGACTACATATTTCATCACATGAAATGAGGGAAACTTTTCTTTTTCTATATGTACCTTGCCAAAAGAATTTCCTAAGTTTTTTACAATGTCCATATAGCTACCCATTAGTAATGCAATGCAGGACATTAGATAAATGGGGATAGCTGCCAAAGTAGCTTTAATCATAAGAATTCTACCTTCCCGTGATAACCATTTGGATTTCCATGTTTCCATTCTCTTGTCCATTCTTTCACCGATAGGTTTCCAAACAGATGATGTTCTCATAGCTTTGTCATTTGTATTTTCATGATTCCATTCTCCTATCCATTATTTCACCGATAGGTTTCCAAACAGGTGATGTTCTCATAGTTCTGCATCATTTAAACTTTGAAGATTTGAATTCTTTTTATCCCAACCACTTAAAATAAAAAATTTAAATATGAACTTTGGATCTCTTTATGTTGAACTAGTTAAACTAGCTGAACTGGCCAAAATGATTGAACCCGGTGAACTCCGTGAACCCACTAAACCTTTTGAATCTATTTGAACCACTGAACTTTTTAAACTCGTTTAACATTCTTTCAAATACCACATCTTATAAACATTATCTTAACAAAAGGTTATAAGAGAGATCATTAAGGAAGGGCACAAACTTCAATTTTGATGGTCATAAAGAGGGGAAGAACTTAATTTTAAAAATTTAAATTTGTGGGACCATAAGTGGGCCAATAGGTCCCAACCATAATTTTAAGGGTAAAGGTCAAGTGGGTGAGTCTTCTTTGTTGAGTAAGGGGAAAGAGAAAGCTCCCACCCTATCCACTCAGTGGCCCCCATGTGAAGAAGTTAAAAAGATAATTGAATTTAATACTGGTAAGGATGGTGATTTTAGATACCCTATTTCACAACCTCTCCTGAAAATGGTCCTAGGATGCCCTTCTACATTAACATATCTATGGATAAGATAAAGATACTCCTTTAGAAAAAGGGTCCTTTGTTTATGATTCTATGAATATGAGAAAGAATGTTAAGGATATCATTGATAGTCAACATGCCTCGTTAACGGGGTTGGTGTATGAGATCAATGCTCTGAAAGATAGGAGTGTTCAGGTGGCTTCTCGTACTATGTATAATTTTGATAAGCTTCTTGCAAATATTCTAGATTTTCCTAGCGATATTACGGATTTGAAGAAAGTGCATGAGCAATGCAATCAAACTTTGGAATATTCCTTCGTTAAAATGTAGGATAAATTGAGATTTTTTGTTGCATTAAGTCATACTACTATCGAAAATAGCTCATAAGGGTTATAAAAAATCTGAATGCTCAAGCTCGGGCTATTTAGGGTCTTTCTAATGGTGCTTCCAATTCCCTACTAGTAGTGTCAAGAGTAAATCCAAGAAAAGTGTGGTAGTCCAAGAGATGGGTTCAGGTTCTCTTCTTAGCCCTTCTACCAAGCTTTATAGTTGGGATGAAGGTACGAGTCCCCTTGACAACATTGTCAATAAGGTTTGTAGTATTAATGAAGATTTGATAAAGAAAAATAAAGATTTAATGAAAACTTTGTAGTTTGGTTTGGGTTGTGTCCTCTGTTTTCTTTATTTGTTGTTAGTTGTTGTACAATAGTTGGTCAACATCTCTTTTCTTGTGGTTAGATGTTTTTTTGTAAAAGATTTAAGGTCCCTTCAAAACCTCTTTTCCTCTTTTAAACTTTTAAACTTTGCTTCCAAATCTTCAAAAAACTTCACCCTTTCTTCTAATTCTTCATTATATATTTTAACTTTCTCAAAAAATATTCAAGATTATCAATTTCACATTAAAATTTGATTTGATTTTTTCCTCTTTTATTATTTCTATCAATTTTGAATTACATTTCTTAACTTCTATAATTCTTATTTACTCTTTTAACATTTTTTTTCAATTGAAATAAATGATTTCAACTTACATTATAATTTTACTACAATAATTTAACTTCTTTTAATAATTTCACAAATCTTCACTTTTCCAAAATTTTCCTCGTCGCTGTTGCCACCAACCCTTCGATAAACTAAATGCTTAAAACTCTCTAACTAACTATTAAAAAAAAAAAAATTCCTTCGAGTTACTCATTTTATGGAGTTGTGAATTTTCGCAGACCAATCAGAATTACCAAAACGTTTGCCCCAAATTGGAGATGAAAAACAAAAGCCTCTACTTGTTAAAAAAATGCCACAAGTTTGACAGCAGAAATCACTACGAAATCTCACGCTCTTAACAAACTCGGCGCTGCGAAATTCTCCCAAACTTATTTCTGTATGAAATTTTCGATAATGTTAATAATATTAGTTTAATTCTCAATGGTTCAACGACGTTAATAATGAGGGGTGTTTCGGGCAGCCATACAAGCATATCAATATTACTTAAAAAAGCACAAAACTTAGATATAGCTGAATATTCAGAAAATTAAAAGTCTATGAAATAAATTCTAGAATTTAAATATAGAGGTCAGTGTCATCCATGTTGCTGCTACTCATTGGTGAGTGAAGTGTGCGGTGTGCAGTGTACAGGAGAAAACTGTAAGTGAAGAGAGAATTCTTAGCTAGGTTCTAAATAAACCCACTCAAATCTGCAATAATCAGAGAAAAATATATCTTATTAATTTTATAATATATTTAGTTCTAATCTCACAGAATATCTACTCTCAAAATAGTTGAATGAAATCACATCGTCTACAAAATTACATCCTAATCTCCTAACTATCTAGAAGCTGAAACTTCAATGGATGTCTTTTGATCTCTATCTTAAATAAAACTGAGACCTGATATAGTTTAGAATGGCATTTTCTTGTCAAAATTTAGAAACAAATCTCCTATAAATCTTGAAAGCTAGTGGTGTATAAAATAATACGAATCAAAGAAATTGTATAAATATCTAAACTCTTCTACATTGGTTTTAAATCTATACGTCTGACTCTCCCTCCTTTCTTATCTATTCTACAGCTATGGCTTCTCGCAATGTTTTTTCATTACTTATTTCTTTAATATTTATACCCTTCATTCTAACAGCTGATTTCAATACTCATACCAATACTGAGATGTCTAGGTTGGAAACCATGGCAATTGATGAGTATATAAATTACAGAAATCCCCCAGCGGTTCATAAATTTCAGGTTTCATTTCTTTTCAGACAGAAATCTTATTGTTTGATTCCATAAATTTATGAACTTCACTTTTATTTAAACGTTTTTTAAAAATTTTTATAGAACGGCAATGGAGAGAACGTACTTTGTGTAAAATATGAGGACCAGATATCCCTTCAATCGGGAAACATTAGCGTAAGCATTTGCAGCCTTCACCTTTGTCTTTTAATTCAATGTATAAATATAATATTACATCTCACAGTGCATAGTTTGTGGGTTGCAGAAGGGTTCAAGGCAAAGTTCGAGGGATAATTTTACGTACAAGAATAAGAATTCATCAAAAGAAGAGTGCCCAGAAGGAAGCGTGCCCATTGTGGAGATCACACGTGAACGTGTTGAAAGAGCAGGATCTGTGAGACAATACTTAAACAACACAAGATTGCATGTCAATCCAGATGCGGAAGATGGTGATAAAAAATCTTACCATCATGAGGTTCGCTACTTATCTCATTTTTATACTAAATAAATTATTTTATAGCAATGGGTCAAATTGTATAGATTTAAATATCTGATGTGGGTATTTTTTATTTTTATAAAGTTAAATATAATAATTAAAATGAGCATATATCTGAATTCTATGTCATTTTAGGTTTTATCTAGTCATATGGGAGAATTGAGTCTATAAGTTATCGAAGGGTCTAAGTGTCCATGAGAATTTGAACCCCTATGCATGATTTTTTATATCACATAGCATGTTCTTCACAAGACCTGTTCAACTAATTTAGAAAAGATCACTTGTTAAATTTGAACAAAAAAATTAGATAAATTTTTCTGGACTCAAATTTTGCTGAGCTAAATTAACATACAAATCATTTGTTGATTTTATTTTGTAAGTATACGATCTATTGTTGTTGTTGCTTCTAATTATAATAATTTGAGTAAGCATACATGTATAATCTATTTTTATTTTTGCTTCTGTATTTTTTTACATCAACATTTCCAATCACACTCTAAGCTATCTATCATAGTGATGATGGATTAGAGAGTGTGATCTGAAACCTCATGTAAACAAACACACACAGTCTAGATCATAAGCAACCACAATAATAGATTATATATTTAAAAATAAATATAAAGGACATTTTTTAGTATGCATTTTCTTACAAATCGTTTATTAATTTTCTGGAAAACATACATTAAACAATAGCGATTGTATTCATTTATTTTATATATAATCTATTGGTGTCATAGCTTTTAGTTTAAATTGTATGTTTGCTTAAATCAATATTTTAAATCACAATCTTAACTATCTATCATTGTGATAATAGATTATTAAATTTGATCTAAAATCTTGATATAAACAAACCTACAATCTTAACCATAAACAATAACAAGAACTCTTATAAATAAAAGAAACTAATATTTTAAATATAATTCTATTGATTATTTTTCTTATATTTAACTTTATTTTTCTATTAACTTATAAAATTACTATCTTGAGAAAACCTTATAAATTATCTAATTTTATTGTCATCTTTATTGTAGACTATAATAAGAAAAATAAGAATGATAAATGGAATGAATGAATGTTTTATCTTTATTTATTTTGTAGTGGGCAACAGTACAAATGGAAGCAAATATACCCGAGAGAATCCATGGAATCAAAGCGGTTTTCAATGTATGGCAGCCTTCAGTGGAGCCCCGTGATGGTTACAGTGCCGCTCGCTTAAGGGTTCTCTTTAGCAAGCCTGATGGTACATCAAGCGAAGGAATAGAAGCTGGATTGTTGGTATGAATTATTACTTTTTTATTTATTTATTTCTATTACATGTATACTTTGTGTTTGAAAATTTAGTAAAAATGATAGATGATAATGATACTATGGTGTATATATCACCTGCAGGTTTTCCCCAGTTATTATAAGAGTCCAGCTGTTACGTTTTTTATTTTCCGTGAGGGCTATGACAGAGCTTGTACCAATAATGTTTGTAAAGACTTTGTTCAGGAAGGGAAATTCTATCCTGGAATACCATTTGATGGTGTTTCTGTTTATGATGGTCCACAAAAGGAGGTCACCATAGCTATAAAAATAGTAAGTACAAATATTTCTATATTAAATAGCTAATACTTTTGTAGTTAGAAAAGTGCATTGTTCTTTTAATTATAAAACTTAATTCTATAACATTTGCTTCTTATAAATATTTTCTTATAGTTTTTATTAGACAATTTAGTTTTATTATTCTATTTATATTTACAAGGTGGCTGACATCAACATTTATAAATATGTTTTCAGGAAACTAGGAAAAATAAGAACGATCTAGTGTGGGCAGTATATTTGCAAGAGGAGTTAGTGGGACACTGGCCTGCAATTCTATTCCAGGACATGACATTTTATGCAAATAAAGTAACAATTGGAGGAGAAGTAGCAGTAACACTTGATACTCCAGGAACTCCATTCGCAAAGACAGATATGGGTAGTGGACACTTTTCTGAAGGTGGCTATGGCAAAGCTGCTTATATCAAGAATATACAAATCTTTAATGCTAACGATGCTCTTTTATCATTAGATAGGAAAAAGATATATCTCGCAAATAAACGAGATTGTTATGATATAAGAGGACGTGAGTCAAAAGATAATAATTGGGGGTTTCACGTATTCTACGGAGGTCCTGGAGGTGATGCCCCTCAATGTAAAACCTAAAATAATTTCAAAAGAACAAATGCTGATTGCATATATATAGACAAGTTTTATAAGATAATAATTGGGGGTTTACCGTATTCTATGGAGGTCCTGGAGGTGATGCCCCTCAATGTAAAACCTAAAATAACTTCAAAAGAACAAATGCTGATTGCATATACATAGATAAGTTTTATAATATATTTTAATTTGTAATTTCATATTGGATTTCTGGAACTTCAATGACTGTCTTTTTATCTAAAAATAGAGCTGGAATTCCATATTTTTTTGCTATTAAAAACTTGGCGACTCCATTGGCTTACATGAACCTTTAATGATGACCTTTAGAAATTGAATAGATATCTAAACTAATTTCCTATAAATCTTGAAAGTTACTCTAAATATAGTGATATGAATCAAAGAAATTGTATAAATATCTAACTACTAGATTATATATATTTCTAACCATCTCTCTATTTTCTTTTCTCTTCTTAAGTCATGGCCTCTCGCAATGTTTTTTCAATAATTGTTTCTTTAATATTAATGGTTTTCATATTGGCAACTGATTTGCACATTAATGAGATGTATAAGTTGCAAAGTATATTACAACAATTGAGTAAATTATTCCAACATTAAACTTTTGAATAAGTAAAGTATTAAGTAGAATTATTAAAAGTCTTTTGGTGATTTCTTTTATTTATGGGATAGGTTGCTATCCAGGAATGACATTTAATCATGTTTATGTATTTAATGATACACAAAGAGAAGTCATAATAAGCATAAAAAAAGTAAGCATAAATATTTTTATTTAATATTTATATGATTTTTTTATAGAAATATTTCAAAAATGCATTATTTACAAACCAAACTACGTGTAAACTATAGAACTTAATTCCATTCATTTGCATATTCACTTTTTTTTTACTATATTATTCTATTAAATTTTACAAGGTGATTGAAATTATCTGCTAATCTAGTTGAAATTGGGTAGTGGACGCTTTACTAAAGATGGTTTTAAAAAAGAAGCTTATATTAGGCATGTGCAATTGTTTACTTCTAAAGGTGATCTTATATGAAAAAGGGAAAGAAACTATATTGCAACTAAGCCAAATTGTTATGATATAAAAGGATATGTTAAAAAAGATAATTATTGGGGGGATCACATTATTTATGGAGGTCCTCGAGGTGACGTGCCTCAATGTATATATTAGAATATGTTATAAGTGTCACGTAGTGGTGACTTCTTATCTTTTAGCAATGTAATGGAAATATAGTAGCATAGTTAAATGTTCAATTTACTTGTGATTAGTATGATAAATAGTTAAAATTATTATGTTATTTGAAGTTATATATTTTAATTTGTATTTAGAAAGGAATTTGTATAACATTATATTATTATTTATTTAATGATATATTATTTTTTTTATATTGATTATAGAGATATCAACAAGATTTACAGTACGAAGAGGAACCAAAAGTTTTTCAGCTCCGGAGGCATGCCTCACACGGAGAGTAAATAAAAACTGAGTATGCTAGTCAAAATTCCACCATTACACCATACTGAGTCTGTATTACAAAAGAGCAGTTATCATTAAAAGAGGTTTAATGAAGCAGGTCTTCAAACTGTTCCACCCATGCGGTCCATCCAAGTGGTCCTTGCATCCAAGCAATGTTTTTTGTGGCTTGGATTTGAGCAATCATTTTTATCTGATCATCAGTTGCATTCTTGTTCTTGGTGATTTCCTTGTGTAACTTTTTCACCGTTTTGTTGAATAGAGCCATATTGTTCATGTGGTTACGATAATCGTAACCGTCTTTCATTTCAAACACGAACATAGTGGAATGTCCCATCTTGAGGAATCTGATAAGTTCCTCCCTCTCGATCATCATTGTGATACAAACCTACGAGGAAATTTTCATAAGGGTGAGTTTTAAGAACAACTCAGTAAGAGATCTATGTACACCTTGAAACCTTTCCTCATTCCTGCACTTCCATAATTGCCACAAGATGTTAGAAGAGATAATGAACCATAAAATATTAGAATCATTTTTAAGACCATGAATATATCCAGTCATTATTTCAAAAATATCAATGAACTTGGGATAAGTTATTCCACATAAAGCCCAAACCTTCTGTGCAAATTTGCATTCAAAGAAGATATGCCTATAAGATTCATGTCTATTACAAAGATTACAGAGATCATTAGGGACCAAGTATCTGCTGATAGGAAGCCTATTGATCATCATAAGCCATTTGAAACATCTGATCTTGGGATCAATATAGGATTTTCAGATTCTATTAAAAAATTTATTGCAGACATTTGTGTCCAGGGTAGTATACCAACAAGTATTGACATGCTGTATAATATCCTGATTATTATTCATGGAGTTGTACACATTTTTGGCTTTGATTTTACACAACAAGGTACCATCCGGCCATTTGCTATTTATGTATCTATGTGAGTCTATGAGGCAGATTGAAGGGATATTAGAACAAGCTCTAGCTATCATGTTATACGTTTTTTTATGAGCTGCCGGAAGTTTGTATTTGCTTCTTAACTCATCCCACTTAATCAGACAGTCATTCTCAAATAAATCAATGAAAGTGGAAATGCCTAATCTATTCCAAAATTTAGCCGAGCAGCCTTGTGTCAGGGCAAGTGGTTTCCCCTGGAGATACAGATTCCACCAGATGGACCTCTCACCATGTAGAAGGTTGCCCGAGTAGAAGGGATTATCAGAAATATAGTGTCTAGAGGACTCCCATGCTTTCCATATGGTTTTAAATACAGCAGAACCATGTACAGTAGAGGGAAATTTACCAAATAAAATATCAGCAAATGGGAGATCTTTCCAAGTTTTAGCCTTCTTTGGGTAACCCCTCAAGATATTATTTCGGATAAGCACCTTCCATGGTTCATCTCCATCAACACAGTGAGAGACCCATTTGGTGGCAAGTGCGATACCTTGGAGTCTGAGGTCCTTCAGACCAAGTCCTCCAATTTTTTTATCAGTTCTACACCAATCCCATTTAACCGCGTGTATCTTTTTATTGCCTTTACCATCCGACCAAAGGAAGCTCCTTATGGCCTTCTGTATTTCCAATATTTGGTAATTGTTAAACATCCATGCCGATGCATAGTCTATGTTATATGAAGATAATATTTTTTGACAGACCTGGAGTCTACCAGCGAGTGACAAAGTTCTGTTGTACCAGCTATTAAGTTTTTTAGTGATTTTAGACCTAACCCAGAGCCACATATCCTTAAGAGAAGGATCAACAGCAAAGGGGATACCCAGGTATCAGACTATATTGTTGGGGCCACCCCACTGAAAACCATATTTCAGAAACCATCCCGGAGGATGCTCGACCCAGCCAAGACAGATACATTTGGCCTGTGACAGCTTAGCCCCCGAAATTGAGCAGAAAAGATCAAGTTTTTTATTAAGGTAACTAAAGTTTAAATCTTCCATTTTAACAAATAAACTAGTATCATCAGCGAATTGGCAAATGTTCAGCTCTTCATTGTTGGGTAAAGTGATGCCTTTGACAGCCGGGGAGAAAGTATTATCAGTGAGGATGAAAGATAAAGCTTCAAAGGCAATCACAAACAGAGCATGGGTAAGTGGACAGCCCTGTCTAATAGACCGGGTCAGGGAAAAAGGGTCAGAGAGAGATCCATTAATATCAACTTGAGCCATAGCATCTTTAAGCAAGATCTTGATATAATTGCAGAAGAGGACAGGGAAGCCAAAAGCCATGAGCATTAGATCAATAAAGCTCCATTCTATTTTATCATATGCTTTCTCAAAATCTAAGAGAAAGATCGCAGCGTTCTGATTGGAGGACTTCGCCCAGTTCATTGCTTCTCAACTGGTTATAAGATTTTCCAGGATGTATCTTCCTTTAATAAATCCGGTCTGGGTAGAGCTAACAAAATTAGGCAGTATGCTTTCCAATCTGCGAGCCAAGATTTTGGCAAGTATTTTATTTGAGGAAATCAATTAAATTTGTCAATCAGAAAGGAATGTGAATTTTTGCGCGGCGAATTTGAATGCTCTCTGACGTGGCGTCCTCAATGGCGAAGGCACTTACCCCGATGAACCAGGTGTGCGCGTTCTTGTTTACATTTAGTTTTTAATGTCTGGTCTGCCTTTAACACCTGCGGCAGATGTCGTAGACCCTGCCTTAACTCCCATTAATGTCCCCACAACCTCCCCTACAATTAAACTTCATGACCTCAAATTTGATAAACACAATGCATCTTCAACTGCGAAAACCTTCTCTGAGGCGATGGCTAACTCCACAATCGCTGCTTCCGCTAGGTTTAGTGTTGTTCATCATCATGAAGAGGCCGAACAAGGTAAGGGCTCTCTGGACGCCTTGAGACCTTTCACCATCTGCCCTAACACTGAAATGATTGGTGAGATTGAGAAGGAAAAAAGTAGGTTACAAAACTTTGCCATTTTCTTTGCTGCTGTTGATATATTATTTTTATTTTTTATATTCATTTTTTTTTAAGATTATATCAATGTTTACTATGTAATTTAATATCTCAATTAAATTATATGTATATAATTTTATGTCTAATTTATTTTCAAACTTTTTGGTTGAATATTTTACATGACAATGTTTATATTTTTATATGAATTTTCTTTTCTTTTTTGATAATTAAGGGGTGGAAGTCAAGAGTTGTATTAACAATAATATAAAATAAGTTGTGATCTAAACTATAGAACCTTGATGTAAACCAACATGGAGTCCTATTGCTCCTATCAACGGCTTATAGAAGAAAAATATATGGATGATTATGCTTGCCTATGAGATAACTCTAAAGCTAGACAAAAACAAAGAACCTTGTTTACTAAAATAGAATAGAGAAACAAGTTGGCTTATCTCTTAATCACTATCAAATGAAGAAGAACAAGAACCAACCCCAAGTTCATGTATTGAAGGAGTGTTTGCATCCTCTTCATCAACTTCTCATTCCTCTTCAACTTCCTCTTCGTCCTCTGCCTCTACCGCTTCATCTGTATCTGCCTCAACTTCATCTTCATCCTTTGTCCCTTCATTCATCTTTAAAAGAAAAAATTGATTCACTATAATAAATAATAATTAGCTTTAATAATAAGTGTAAATTATTTATTATTTGGTAGTATTTTATCATTCAAATTATATTAATTTTTAAATAGAATATTATCTGCGAAAATGTCGATTCCTCTCCAGCCCGCAAAAAATTCACGAAGGAAATTCCTACAAAAAAGAAGGAATGGGAACTCCAGCGGCCAAGGGACTAATTGGCATAATTCTGTACCAGTCAACACCCAAAAATGGCATCAGAAGAGATTCCAAACCATACATGATGGAAGATTTGCAGTAAACACAGGAAATAGATTTGAAGTTTTCAATCAAGTTGTAAAAGGGCCTCGCAGCCAGCAACAGATTAGGGGGCATGAAGGTCAAAAGAAAGAAAATATTGCTGAGGACCCCATTCCGAAGATCCCTCTTACCCACACAGTGGTAATTGAGAATCCAAATCATCTGTTCTTCACCGTAGAATAATTAGACAACCAAATCCGCATTTTTAATTTAACAAGATATGCCCGTCCGAAGAATCTCAAATCTTCGCTTATTTCACTGGATCCTTTACACCCGGCAACACCTCAGGTAGGAAGGCCCTCATCTAGGGCGGATTCACCAGGCTCTTACATCCCCTTGCATCATAGAAGCAATAATAGACCTCCTCCATTTAACCCTAGCCCACCTCTTAGATCAACCCTTCGCATAACGGAGGATGAGTTTGTCAGAATTTCAAGCATAGAAGTCGAAGCCTCCTGGAATAAATGTCTAAAAGGAGGAATCTTTGCTATATGGAATGGACCATGAAAAGATTTCCCTCTGCTACTCGACTGGCTGGAGGAGAACTGCGAGGATCAGGTAAGTATCTCCTCTTTCTCAGATAATACTCTATTTTTACAATGTTCTGATGAGTCCATTAAAAAAGCGTTTCTCTCAGAATCTGAATGTTTTTTCAACAGTCACTATGTTAAATTTATATATTGGTCTCATAATTTTAATATAGAACAAGTAGAATGTTCTCTGCCTTCCTGGTTTATTTTGTCGTCTCTCCCTCCGGAGCTTTGTCATGAAGATATCATTAAATCTATAGGGTCTGTGGTAGGAGAGGTCATAGGTATCGATGCATCTTTCTATTGCTGTAATAATGTCAAGGTGCTAATCAATGTCAGTTTTAATCATCCAATTGAATTTAAGAAAAAATTTATAACCAGCAAAGAAGCATACGATATTAACTTTCAGATATACAAAGGGAAAATAGTGGATATATTAAGATTTGATGAATTTCATAAAATTAGGCCCAAAATCCTTCCCCTTACCTCAGATTTTAGAAGCGAATTTCCCTGGATGAGAATAATGAAGAACAAAAGACTTAGAGCATTGGAAGAATAGAACTCCTCAGCAATATCTCAAATTCATAATGATCAGAAAGAAAGGACGAAGTCCAAAGCTACAGATAGGGTTTCACAAGAAAAAGAAGTCTTAAATCTATAATAGTTTATAATCCTAAAGAGTATACAGAGATGGATGTGGATGGAACACCCTCAAAGAGGCAAAAAGGAAATAAGAAAAAGGATGCAGATAAACATGGTAAGGAGGCAAGAAAAAATAAGATTGTTTCCTCACCCAAGCAACAAATAATCAGTGATAAAATATTAAATGTCACAAAGGAGCATGCTTCACCTTTTACAGGGACCACAGGTAAAAATTCAGAACAAGAAATAGTAATATGTAATGCTTTTTCAGATCACGAAGAGGGATGCAATGGAATGGATGATGGAAGAGGGAGGAATCATTTAGAAACAGATACTAAGAAGGGCTCCTCAACACAGGTGAATCCGAAGGAATCCACAATGAACAAAGGAACTGATAAACAAGGAGAGTTACAAACTAGAGCTTCAGAACCAATAGATTTCCTTGATCTAGGTGAGGCAGAAAATGATCTTCTTTTTTCCTCACCCAAGGATAGGACGAAAAAATTATCTTCAAGGACAGAAAAACAAGATTCTCAGCAGTTGGCAATTGATATAATCCCTGAGGCAGAGCTATCTACTCCAAAAATCAAAGGCATCATAAGAGCTTCTAAATTCTGGAAGACACCTGATGATCATCCCACCTCACATTTTACCCCAGTGGAGAACCAATCAGAAGTACGGTTTGAGGACAGAAATCCAGAAGGATCTATTGTCAAAGTTTTTCAGCACTTTCTAAACAAGGATCTAATTGCTACTCCCGAGGTTGGAGTATTAGAGTTTAATGATAATAGTCTTGAGTAGTTATCAGAGGAACTTATATAGGTCTTTTATTCTGATAACATAGACAGCAATACTACCTCTCAAAAAGAGAAGCTGGTTAAAAAAATTATCAAATTGGGAGGAGAAGATTACACGGCTGAGGATCTCCAAAGGGATATATTACAGATTGAGATGGAGGACAGTTTACTAAAGTAGGACAAACACAATGGGACCAAGCCAAATATAAGTCAGGAAGAGGACAGGACAAGTATGGGAAATTTGACAGAACTAAAGCATGACGAACTAGAGAAGAATAGCCTCAGGGATAAGATATGCAGGGAATTATAAATTGAAGAGTTTGAAAGAACAAAGGATTGCATTTCTCCAAAAGCACAAGACTTGGGTATATATCAACAAGAGCTCGGATTACATATGAATCAGGAAGGCCTGAGCTCTCCAATTTATGGTAAGCCTAAAAGAAAAAGGGGTAGGAAATCATTGAAGGAGCTACGAGAGAATGAAGGACTTGCCAGGGAACAGA
>MU226020.1:1184827-1201774 GCA_018584345.1 Thuja plicata
TCCATGGGAATGCCCATGTGGAATTTCTGTAATTTACAAGATCTGGGGTATGCCCCTATGAAAATGTAATAATATAGGACGTAAGTCCCGGGCAAGACTGGAGGTTTTCTTCTCCGTTCTTTCCTACTAGTGCCCGTTTGAACGGAGTAACGCTATGTAAACTTAATTTACTTTTAATTAAATGATCCAAGGCCTTGGCCGTTTATCGATCAAAAAAAAAAATCATTCAAATTATATTAATAAGTTTATTTACAGACAATTAAAAATATATTTAAATTGTCATATTAATGTTCACAATTTGAAAACTTAAGAAATATGTGTGTACTCTAGACAAAAATCAATTTTCTAATACAATAAAAAAATACTACATTCTAATTGGCATGAATAAGTACTAATAAATATGTGATGTCTATTTAAGAACTATTATTTATATTATTGTATTAAAGTAGCATATATTTTTTTTTATGGATAAGGGGTCGAAGACGAGATGATATTTATTAATTATAATAAAAGTACATCAATCCTAGTTCAAAAGCATACTAGGAGGAAAGAACCAACAAGAAAAAATTTGGTCATAGCCCATACAGCCTATAACTAAAGTATAATTACATCAAAAAGCATCTTGACTAGATACCAAATCTGAAAAATACAATGCAGGAATCCTCCAGAAGCCCCATCCTCAAAAATCACTCTGGCACATCATCAACCAAAATCTTGGGTACCATGTCTCTACTTGTTACTGCCCTCTTCTTACCTTCCCTTGCCCATGATTGTATTTATTCATCTCCCAAGATTAAATTTTTAAGTCTTAAGTTTAAATGATGCTTTGTAGCTTGCTCCAAATATAGCACAATTCATTAAGATATCTCAAAAGGATTAAAGAATCCCTCTTATGTTTATCTCCATCCTACCTGGGTGTCATGTGTTTTGATTAGGATTCAATATTGTTGTTGTGATACCAAGCTCACCAAAGTTTCTTCCTCTTGCGAGTCTGAGAATATTGAAACACACCTATCTGCCTAAGTCTGAAGAAGAAGAAGAAGATCCTATGATGTCGAAGTCCTTGTGGACCACATAACCCACCTCTACCTTATCATCTCCTCATGACTTCTTCACAACTTTCATTGAAGTAGGAGAAAAAGGAGGAATGTTCTCAAAATGTTTGTTTAAAGAATTTTCCTTCCGCTCCCAACTTTTCCAATTTGTCTACTACTTAATTACCTTCCCTATATATGTGGTTAATGGTCACTTGCTCAAAATTAACCAAGAAGCTTATGATAACATATAGAACTGATTGAAGTCTCCAATTGGGGGTCAATTTTGATCTAACTACATTAATAGTGATGAGAGAGTCTCTTTCAATATCTACCTTTGATAAATTAAGCTACATGCATAAGGACAACCCTGGAAGCAACGCTTTGAATTGTGCCATGTTGTTGGTATCTTCCTCTAATAGTTTGGCCAATTTGGCCAAAATTAAGCCTTTGTCTAAGTGGATTATGCAAACAGGCCCTAATGGGTCCGGGCTACCTTTGCAAGCCCTATCAAATTTTATTTTATACCATCCACTACTAGGAGACCAAACATAATTTTGTCTACAAATTTGACTTTGTTGACCTCCGCGACCTGAGTTTTGGGGGGCATGAAGTCCAACCCACTTCTGAAGCATGCAATCATCCCAACCAGTATAAAACTTTGGAGAGGAGCACTAGGCTTTGATTCTAGATTTCATAGTTTCCACTATTGTTGCTTCAATTTTGTTTAAGAGAGAGTCTTGATTTAGTGACTTCCCTTGGAAAAATCTCCTATTACGTTCCTTCCAAAGTTCCCATTTGAGTATTGAGGGAGAAATAATCCACATATTACCACATAAACTTTCTTTAGAATAAAAGGGGCCAAGATCTGAATAATGATAGAAGGTCATGGGGAAGTGGGGACCTCCATCCAAGCTTTGTACATAACCATTGCCACCACTCCAACAAAAATGGACAATTCAAAAGAAGATGGTTTATATCCTCCTCATTATTGTATCATAAAGAGAAGATAGATGGGCCTTGGTAACCTAGTTTTTTGAACCAGTCTATTGTCAGAATTCTTCCTTGTAGAGATGCCCAAGAAAACACTCTCACTTTTGGAAAGAAATCTTTGTTCCAACAAATATGAGTTGGTAAGTCCAATTTGGCCACACTATGCTCTTTCAAAGCTATCTTATATCCTTCTTTCACAATATATTTTCCTGATTTGTAGTCATTCAAAATTGATTCATCTTTGCCTTGTTGTAGAACAAAAAATCTGTCTTTTAGAATGAGCTTAATGTCTACAATCTCTTGTTCAGATAATCCTACATTTTCAAAAATCTTCCATTGCTAGTTGCCTGTCAGATTTGGAATGGGGGCTGATATATAATCCTTAACATAAACCTCCCACTTCTAGGTGCATATCTATAATTCTATCAACATTCATTAACTTACTGATGATTGGGTGGCCACCACAAGAGTCATCCCGAAATAATGCCTTGCTTCCATCCTTGATATTCCATGTTATATTATCCAAAATAATGCTACTAGACTTTGCCAAAAAATTCCAAATTCTAGAACCCCTGTGAAAGTATGAAATGCTTAATGCATCCTCATCATTTAAATTAGAGAAATATTTTCCTTTCATAATCCTGACCCATTTCCTTTGACATTCAAAGTGAATTTTCCAGAATATTTTTTACCCCTAGGACCTGATTTTGATGCATTTGGTTATTGATTCTTGTTCCACCTAGTTGCATTGGATTGCATATTTTGTCTCAAGATATAAGGGAAAAAAAATTGATGTATGTCCCTTGCCAAAAGGATTTTCTCAATTTTCTAACCATCTCCAAGTGTCCTCCTGAAGATAGTGCAATGCAAGACTTCAGATAGAATGGAATGGATAAAATAATTTCCTTGAGCATTATTAGCCTTCCTACCCAAGAGAACCATTTTGATTTCCAGGACTCCATTTTCCTACCTAATTCATTTGATTTCATATATTTATAAAATTATATTTTGTTTACACTTTGTTTTGATTGTAGAAAGTTCATATATTTAAATATCCTTTTTACTGCAACAAGATGAGTCTCCTTAGGATCTTCTTTGAACCTCACAATAATTCCAACTACACTAGCTATATCTGGTCTAGTGTGATTTAAATACTATAAGTTACCTCTCATCATGGATTTGTATTTAGCTTGAAAAACACTTTGAGATTCATCAGTATTAGTAAGCTTGCATCTAGTAACCATAGGTGTTCTAACAAGTTTACAATCTTTCATTCCAAACTTATTTAGTAACTCCTTGAGATACTTGGTTTGAGAAATAAAAATACCATGTTTACTTTGAGTAATTTGAAAACTAAGAAAGAACTTCATTTCACCAATCATAGACATTTCAAATTCACTCTTCATTTCCTCAATGAATTTGGTACTCATTTCATCATTTCCTCCAAATATTATATTATCTACAAAGACTTCAACAATTAAGATTTCATCTTCACAAGTTCTCAAATATAGATTACTATCTACACTACCTTTTCTAAAACCAAGATGTAGTAAATATATGTCAAACCGAGCATATCAAGCCCTAGGAGCTTGTTGCAAACCATACAATGCCTTCTTCAATATGAAAACCATGTCTTCATCATATGTCAAAGAGAAACCATTAGGTTGATCAATGTACCACTCTTCCTCTAGATCACCATTCAGAAATGCAGACTTCACATCCATCTAATATACCTTAAAGTCTTTATGTGTTACAAAATCAAAGACAAATCTTACTGGGCCTCTAACCTCATAATAGGTGAAAATGTTTCTTCAAATTCTATACCTTCCTATTGTGAATAGCCCCTGTAGACCAATCTAGCCTTATTTCTTACAACCATGTCATCTTCATTCATTATGTTTCTAAAAAACCTATTTAGTTCCAATTACATTTTTGTCCTTATGTCTAGGAACCAATTCCCAAGTGTTGTTTTTCTCTATCTGATCTAATTCTTCATGCATTGCCTTAATCCAATATTCATCCTTACATGCCTCATCAGTAGTCTTAGGTTCTACTTGTGAAATCAAACAAAGCTCATTTCTAACTTTACACCTTGTCATCATTCCCTTATGAACATCGCCAATAATATGATCTTTAGGATGATTCATCTTAACATACCTTGACCTATCTTTGGTGCTTCAATAGGCTCATCCAAGCATGTCTAAATCTCAAGATTTTGATCTATCTCCTGACTTTCAGTGATCTTCTCATTCACTAAAATATCACCCTGAAACCTCTCATCAATTTTTACATTAGCACTTTCAACTAGTTTTCTCAATCTCATATTAAAACATTTATAAGCCTTAATTTTAGTAGAATAGCCAAGGAAAATTCCTTCATCACTTCTAGCATCAAACTTTCCAATTTCATCATCTCTTTTGATATAACACTTGCTACCAAATATTCTTAAGTATTTTACAATAGGAGCGTAACCAAACCAAAGTTCATAAAGTTTATATCCATACCTTATTTGATCTTAATTTTGTTCAAAGTGTAGAAAGAAGTACTAAGTGCTTCTCTCCAATGCATATGAGATGCATTACCTTCAAGTAACATAGCTCTGGACACATTCAGTATAGTTCTATTTCTTCTTTCTGTTATCTCATTCTGCTAAGGTGATCTAGGAGCAGATGTTTGTTTGTATATCCCATGCTTTGCGTAGTAATCATTGAACAAATTTGATGTAAAATCTCCACCTCTTTTTGACCCCAAACATTTTATCTTAAGACCTGATTCATTATCAACTTTTTCTTTGAAAACCTTGAACTTATCAAATGCTTCAAATTTTTCTTTGAGAAATGCAAACCACATCATTCTATAATAGTCATCAATAAAAAGTATAAAGTACCTTTCACCATATAGTAAGATCTAGTCCTTGTAGGACCACAAAGATCTGTATGTACTAGATCCAACTTCCCTCTTGCTGAAAAGGATTTTCTCTGCAAGTTTCTCTTAGTTTTTTCCAATCACACACTCTCTACACATAGTGTTAGTAGGCTTCACAATTTTTGGCAAATATATGACTGTATTAGTGTTATTATCCCTTATAATATTATCAAAATTTATGTGACAGAACCACCTATTCCATAACCAACTATCATCTACCTTCGTAACAAAACAAGTTGCCTTTAAAGTATTCAGCTCAAACACATTACCTCTTGACTTATTACCAGATGTGATCAAGTTTCCAAATTGACCTATGATAGTATATTTTCCATCCATGAACTGCAAATGATAACCCTTGTCTACCAGTTATCCAACAATCAACAAGTTATGCTTAATTCCATCAACAAGTAAGACATCATTAGTGTTATTTTTACCATTAAGAGAGATTGAACCAAATCCAATGATAAACTTAGGAGTGTTATCACCAAATCTGACTACACCACCATCATATCTATTCAGTTGAACAACTTTATCTTTATCACCAGTCATATGATGTAAAAAACAACTATCAATGATCCATTCTAATTTATTTTTAATATGAAAGACTAAAGTTTTTTCTTCGTGAATAGGTTCATCATCTTTAATAGAAATAAATATAATTTCATTCCCATCATTCACAAAATCATCATCAAACATACTTTTACTAGCATAATAGCATTTCTTATCATTGGAGTGATTAGACTTGTAAAACTTAGGCTTATGCTTAGGAATCCTTGTGGGACATCTCGATGCAAAATGACCAATATTATTGCAAGAAAAATATTACAGGGGTAATTTTCCTTCAAACTTACCCTTACCTTTCCTCTCCTTTTTTTCTATTAGAGCCACAAGTTCATCTGCTTCCATTTCTTCTTCTTTACTATCTTCCCATTCATCATCATATTCTCCAGGCTCTTCACGTATATTGCTTCTAATAAAGTTCAAAAGGCTTGATAAGGGATTTTTTTTTCATTTTGAGCAGTAGCCTTGAATGCATACTCTACTTTGGGTAAAGAATCCTACAACTCTATGGGACCTCAAAGGTGGTCAGCTTAGCAATCAGGAATTCTTTGTTGAAATTCTTTGTCGGTGGTATGATCTCCTCAATCCCTTTCACTTTAGTCTTGTAAGCAAGTGTCAAAGATCTAAGAATCTTTGTGATCACTTCATCTTCAATATATGTGTCTCCTGAGTTTCTAATTCTAGTAACAGTCTCTTTAACTCTCTAAACATATGCTTTGACATTCTCATCAACTCACATCCTCATACTCTCCATTTTAGCCTTCCAATTTTGTAGTTTTTCTTGCTTAGTGTACTGATATACTTCATATAGGGCCTCTAGCCTTGTCCAGATCTTGTGAGCTAAATCAAGATATTTAACCTCTACAAACTCTACCTCAGAGAGCACACTTATCAGTGCTTCCCTTGCAACCATATTACAAGAAAAAAAATTATTTTCTTCCTCAATAGAATTCCCTAATTCATCTTCTTCCTTGATAGCTTCATCCATTTTTGTAATCATCCAGTAGTCAATTCCCAAACAAATCAAATGAGTTCTCATCTTATTCTTCCAACTGTCAAAATTTTTAGCATCAAATTTTGGACTCTCCTTCCTATAGTAAGGCATCTTAGAATCTCCTCAAGCGGTTAAAATTTCTCTCAAAGGACCACAAGCTCTGATACCAATTGTTAGGAATAATACAACTGAAAGGGGGGGATAAATCATTTGTATGCCAAATAATAAAGCTTAAAAATTTAAACCAAATACTTAATGAAAATCTCAACACTTTAAGAACAATACCATAACACAAGTATTTTTTTATCGAGGAAACCCTGTTGAGGTAAAAAAAAGCCCGGTGGGAATTAGCACCCACAAATAATACACTAGAAATATCCCTATTAGAAGATCCAACCCTGTTAAGAGCTGATTATTACATCTAGTACAAGTCCCTGTTAAAGGAAAGACCCTGTTAGGATTCTTCTCAACCCTATTATGAGTTGAATGAAATGAGGAGCTCACTGCCTGAGCACACTGCCCAAAGTGAAGGTTAAATCTTTCTTCTAGATTCACTATCCAAAATGAAGTATAGAAGTATACTTATAACAATGAACTAACTAATGGAAACTTGCTTTTCCTATACACTTCCAATGAAGTGTAACACAAATATAATTACTTCTCTACATCTAGTATAAATTGCATCCACATGCTCATAGAATCCAATCCATCCAATCCATATCCTTACACATCAAGACATTTCTTTCTTGTATACAAGTTACAATAAATAATTAGGTTGACTTGTTAAGACTTCCCCAATGCATAAATAATTACATATACCTTTGATAAGATACACGCAGTACCTTACACAAGTAATTATCAAATATAAATCATCAGTTACACTCCAAGATCCATAAATCATGCTCGTTAATCATTAAGCATGTTACACCTCTATAGTCAGCCTCAAATAGGTCTTCACTAGTCCACACATCTCAGCTGACATCATTAGGAATCTAATGACCCAAGAATAACAAAGAATGTTCTCCCATGTATTTTTTGTCATGCCATAATCTCACATATCATAGCTCATGCTTGCATCCAATTTATCCCAAAAACTCAAAGACCATCTCTGTCATAATCCTTTGTCACTACATTGTAACTAGTCTTTACCAAAATAGCTATAACTCATGCAAATATCAACATAAGATCTAGCGACCTTAGACATAAGGTATAAACTCATCCCTTTACACAAATCCATTCTCACATATGCTAATATATCGTACAACATTCATACACACTTGTCAATCTTTTATGTACCTGTGATAACCATCCTTTCTGAAACTTCTACTATATCCAACTGAAACATATGTTGACATCAATGGAAAAACATGAATTTCAACACCTCAAGAGAAACAATTCCAACACTGTATATTTGGTAAGGACCCACATGGGTCTCTTACACATTTCTCCCCAAAAACTTAATTTTAAATTCATTATTACTCTTCCCCATGCCCTTTGGAGTGTAATGGGAAGAAATGCCTTTATGGAAAATCTTCCTTACACTCTACCCATAACTTATCCCAAACTCCAATGTCCTCTCAAGATCTTCTATGTTGATAATTTTCAACTCCTCATTGAGTGTTAGAACCCTAAGCATTCTCAAGCCTTGATCTTCCTCCTTGCATCCCCATTCCATTCTCTAAGCACTTAGTCAATACTCATATCTCTTTCTCTCATGATGCAACCTCACTTTCAAATTTCAAGCTCTCCATCATTACATGCAAAAGTTTTTTTTTTTAAGAACTTGGCTCTCTCATCACAATCCTTATTCAAGATTGACAAATATTGGAGCACTCATACCATTATGCTGTCAAAATTATGAGTGTGTATACAATGAAAAACCCAAGGATAAAATGTTGCATCAAGAAGACTACTAGTTGGGTACTTCGATTTGCACTCTTTTTCTTATTATAGTTTTCTTTTGTGTAATCATGATATTTTGTTTGGTCTTTGTTATTTTTATTATTTTAAATATTTTATTACTTTTAATTAAATAACTTTTCATTACACACAATAAGTATTTGTGATAGAAAAGGTTTGAGACTTTTTAAGACTGATTTACCCCCCATATCAATCTTGTGGTGTGTTCAACAACTGGTATCAAAGACAAGTTCCTCTCAAAGAAGCTTAATCACTTGAGGAATATCTAAGATAGCACATGAAAATTGTCACAAAGTATCTAAGTTTGTATGAACAAGATATACCCTTTGGAAGGAAAGGACTAGATCATATTTGCACTCTTCATTTTTTGGAGTTTGGGATATTATTAAGAAACCATAGAATTTGTTTCCTCATGTTTGTTCTACGTTAGATGATATCAAGGTACATGAGAATAATGCTATGGATAGAACTGTTATTATCAATGGGTTAAGTAATTAAAAGTTTTTGAGGGTTAAGAGAACTATAATACTGCAAATAAATTTTGGGAGAAGTTGAGAAGTACATATGAAGATCAATAAAATCAAGTTATAGAACCTAAAGCCTAAATTGGAGACCCTTAGGATGTCTAAGGAGGATAATGTTTAAAGTTACTTATACTGAGTGAATGATATTGTAAGTGCAATCATAGGTATTGGTTCTAGAATAATAGAAGAGAATGTTGTTGTATAGAAAGTAATGATAACTATGCTCAGACCCTACAAACCCTTGCTATATGTTGTTCAAAAAAATCAAGATATGGACGAATATACATTATATCATCTCTATGGAGTTTTTTCTTCTTTTGAGATCTCTAAACTTGAAGATTGTCAACATAACATGAATAATGTTGCATTCAAAGACACTAACAATATTGAAGATGTACCTAAGTCAAGGAATAGCCCAGATGATGTAGAAGAAAACATTGTGGGAAGATTGAAGAAAGGTTTTGGAAAGTATAAAGGTAAGTTACCTTTCAAGTGTTAATTGTATAAGAATAGGTCATTATGTTGCTAAATTTACTTTAAAGGAAGATAACTTTAAGAAGTCTGATGATGATGAAAGGAAGAATATTTATAGGGAATATAATATAAATACAAGAATAGGTCACATAAATAAGAGCAAGAAGAGTTTTTTTCTCAATAGAGACCCATTCATCTAAGGATGAAGATGGATATGATTCACATGATGAAGTACTAATGTTTACTCTTAAGGAGAATGGTAGTAACAAATTTGAAAGTTAGATTTTTAAAGAAGACAATGAAAGATTAATAATTGTGAGGACTACCCTACATGCAAACAAACCTAAACCTTGGATTATTGAATCTAAATGTTCAAATGATATGAGTAGTGATAGATAAAAGTTTCTTGATCTTGGGAAGTATGATGGAGTATCAATCTCATTTGTTGGAGAAGGATTTGCACCTATATGTGGTAAAGGAGTTATATCAATTGAGGGTAAGAATAAAACTGATGATGTGTATTATGTTAAATGTCTAAGACAAAACTTGTTGAGTGTGAGTTAGATGTGTAGTAAAGGTTACAAACTTATCTTTCAAATATCTGGTTGTAAGATTGGAAATGTTTTTGGAAGATTAGTTGCAAAAGGTATAAGACCAAAAGGAAATGTGTTTTACCTTAAAGAAAATAAAGGAAGCAATTATTTACTAGCATAAAGAAATGAATTATAATCATGGTACAAGAGAGATAGACATATTAGTTATGACAATATGATGAAGATTCATTCATGTAAGGCCATGAGAGATCTTCCTAATATTCTCAATTTTGCTAACACTGTATGGAGAGAATGTCACATCTGAAAGAAGACTACGAATAGGTTAAAGAAAATGGATTATTCAAGCACAAAACCTATAGAGCTAATACATATAGAATATGGACCTACAAGGACAAGAGGAATAAAATATTAAAGGTATAATATGTTACTCATTCATGATTATTCTAGAATTACATGGGTTACTTTCATGAAGGAAAAATATGAAGCTTTGGATGCATGTTTAAGTATTCAAAGATTTGGATAAGAATCAAATAGATGCTCAAATAAATTATTTAAGGTCTAATAGAGGTGGTGAGTTTACATCACATGATTTTAATAGGTTTTGTGAATAGCATCTAGAATTTGAAGACAATTCTTTTTTCTTAGGACTCTACAACAAAATAGAGTCATTGAAAGAAAGAATAAAGATGTTGTTGGAATAGATAGAATAATGTTGAAAGATTCTAACTAGTCCAACCTGTACTGGGGAGACACTATGCATATTTATATCCATCTTCTTAAAAAGATACAAGTTAGAGTGAATCGAACAAATACACCTTATGAGCTATGGTTTGGATAGATACCTAATATCAAGTATTTTAGAATCTTTGGAAGAAAGTCCTCCATTAGGAGAGGTGATGAAAATCTTGGAAATTTTATGAAATATCATATGAAGGGATATTTCTGGGAGATTCTACAATGAGTAAGCTATATATTAATGCTATAACATGAAGCTAAAGAGAAATGAGCTTGAAAAATTTCCCTTTCGCATAGAGAAGGAAAGAATTATCTAGAAGATAAAGAAGTGTCAAATGAAGAAGATAAAAAACCAAAACAAGCATTGAAGATGACATAAAAGTATATACACAAACATCATTTGGAAGATTAGATCATGAGAGACAAAGAAAAAGGTGTTCAGACAAGAAGAATACTTGCCAATAAATGTGAACAAACAAAATATTATTTCTTTTCAATGTAGAAATAAGAAAGCATGCAGAATAAACAAAATAGGACAACTAGATGAAGCTATGAAAGAAGAGCTAGATTAGATAAAGAAGAATCAAATAGGGTAATTGTTACCTAGACTTGTATAAAAAACAATGTGACTAGAACTAAGAGGGTGTTCTTGAACAAATTGAAAGAAAATGAAGAAGTCAAAAGAAACAAGGTAAGATTGGTATGTAAAGGATATACACAATTTGAAGGAATAGATTTTGAGGAGACATTTATTTTGATAGCTAAAATCAAAGCAATTAGGATTTTTCTTTTTTTTTCTGATATGAATTTCAAAGTATATCATATGGATAGTAAATATGCATCCTTGAATGAAGAATTAGACGAAGAAAAAGTCTACATTAAGAAACCAAATGTTTTAAGTTGTCATATGATTCAAATATAGTTTTCAAAATCAAGAAAGCACTTTATGGACTCAACCCAGCTCCTAGAGCTTGGTATACAAGGTTGGACAAGTATTATCTACAAAAAAAAATATGAAAGGTACCACATATAGAAATCTTTGTTTTAAATTTGAAGGTGATAAATTATTAATAGTATTTGTATGTAGATGAAATTATAGTCGGTGGAGATGATGATGTGTGAAAGAAGGTTATTGAGGAAATTCAGAAGGAATTTGAAAAATCCATGATTGGTGAATTGTATGTCTTTCTTGTTCTTCAAGTTACTTAGGTGGAGGGTAGAATTTTAATTTCTTTGACAAATTATATTAGGGAGACATTGAAGAAGTTTAGAATGGAAGATTATAAAATAGATGAGATGCTAATGGCTACTATTTATCACTTAAGAAAGGATAGTGAATCTTAAGAACTTGATCAAAAGATTTACATATCTAGGATAGGAAGATTGTTGCATTTGACTACTTGAAGACCAAATATTATCCATAGAGTCTGTTTATTTGCAATATATCAAGTCAATCCTAAGAAACCTCATGAGAAAGCAAGGAAAAGAATGTTCAGATGTTTGAAAAAAACTTTGAAATTTGGATTATGGTACACAAAGGATAATTATTTATCTTTGAAAGATTTTATAAATGTTGATTGGTTTAGATGTTTATTTGACATAAGAAGTACAAGTGGTTGTACATTTTTCCTAGGAGATATTTTTCTCTGGGTTGAATAAGAAGCATAATTTAGTATCATTATCTATAATAGAGGAAAAGTATGTTGTAGGAATATCTCACTTTAGTCAAGTTATTTGGATGAAGCAAACTTTTAGAGATATGAAGGCAAAATATTAAGAGGCAATTTCAATTATGTGTGATAACACAAGTGATATTAATTGTAAGATATAAAAAGGAATGTAAAGGATCTCCCAAAATGTAAGATGTCATTCATTTATATATCTTTCATTTCTATGTTTGGGGAAGGTAAGATTCTCCTCCTAGCCCCAAATTTACAAAGGAAGGTGTTAGGGATTTTTCTTGTATGAATCACAGTGCTTGATATAACTACTTGAACACCATACCCTTTAATACTGATTCAGGGACAAGGAAAGCCTAATTGCTAAGGATTGGATAAGGTCCTTCTTCATTTTTGAGCTCCACATATGCTCAGGCAGGTTTTACCTTATGAAATGGCTATTAACACAGTATTTGTTGATGTGGACACTGATTATCTATGTATCTTTATTGGACCAACTTATGAATTATCTTGTTGATGACCAAGCATAACCACAAACAAGATATTACCATGCAAATCATAGTTATTAACATAACAATAACCAGTGATACAAGGATTCTTTTCATCCTTCTTCCTTTTCTTTATAGGAGGGGTAACCTAATAGATTCTCTCTTCAAGGAATCAATAACATGGACAGTGTCCTGCTGACAGAGGTCCTTTACAAGTTCAGCTTATATGTTCTTAGTAACAGAGTATTTAAATTGATTTGGTTTTGATAACTTAGAACATCTGAGACACAGATATGTAATCAGACAATTTCCTGAACCAGTGCCTATCCTTTGGGCTACAGAGTCAATAATAAGCAAAGAAATCACATAAACAACATACACTGAACTGCCTTACAGCTCAAACAATTAGGATAGCTTGCCTTAAAAACTATCTTGTTACCTCCAGACCACTGTATCAAATCCTTAACTAAATAGTATGCTTCCTGAAATCATTCACAATATTTAATTCCCTCCTTGAGAGAAACTTGTAAACAATTAGATGGTTACCTTATAACCAGTGTGTTACTGAATACCTTATAAACTTTAACACAGAAAAGCATACATACAAAGTAAAGAGACAACAATTGAAAGGAGTAAAATTGCACCGTATTTCATTTATGTAATCCAGCTTGTTCATACATGAAAGTTTACACAGCTTCAAAAGATACACATGAACCAGAATATCTGAGTTCTGTAGTATATTATCTCTTCTTCACTAAAAAATGTTCCAAAAGATTAAAGACCCTTAACTATTACAATTCTTATCATATATATATATTCTAGACCATCTTGGAATCCCTAAGGATGCAACAAGCTTCGGATGGTCTCAAAACCCTAACCCTAAAGTTGTAAGAGAAACAGAAGAGAGAGAGAAGAGAAATAATGAGGTGACTGAGTCAAAAAGGTGAAAATCTGATATCTTTGTTCTTCTCCCGACCTTGCGACTGCAATCTGAATGTAGATGGTAGCTGGTGTAGTTATTATGAAGTCCTGGCAGTTGTTCTCGCCTGCTCACCTATATTTCTTTTTGAAATAACTGTCCATCATATCCATGAACAGTGCAGCAACAAGTGTCACCTCATTCATCATCCAAAATATCCTCCTCTACCACAGGTTTCTTTTTCTTTGGCGTTGTCATGACTTCCCATGCCTTTACTTCGTCATCAGTTGGCCAATTGAAGTCTTGGGTGCTCTGTACCTGTACTTTCTGTCTGTCCCATCTTGCATCGGTGATGTTCTTGACATCAAGGAGGAATTTGTTGATGTTTGTCTTAGCCCTAAATGCTTCATCCAGTATTAAATTGAAACCATCAACATCAACATCATTTCCCAAAAGAAAAGCCTCTTCACTAGGCATTTTAGTATCAAATTCATTTCTCCAGGCATCTATAGACTTTACCTGATCATCTTCTCCTTTCAAGGCAGGGATAAACCTATTAAAGTCAGCTGTAAAGAGACTCAACTTAGCCTCTATCTGATTCAATTTCCCTTTGAAGAATGAGAGAGCAATGTTTACCCTTTTGATCTCATCTTCTACCTCTGTCACAATTGGTGGAAAGTCTGCCCTAATGTTCTGCAATGATGTCAACTTTTCAAATAGATTAGCTCTGGCAGACCACTTTGTAAAATAGGGGTTCAAAATTAGAAGATACCTTAGTACTTCTGCATGCAATATAGGCAATTTGTTGTAAGTATTTATCACAACATCAGCTTTTTCTTTAAGGACCTCAATCCTATGTTGCAATATGCCTCTTAATGCTTTTAATGCTATGGCATTTCCCTTTTCTTCATCATCTTTCTGTTCTACAGCCTCTTCTAATCTAGGCTTGTCTTCAATTTGCTGAGGTGCAGGCACATATACTACCTCTGGCTTAGCCTCCAATTGATCAGTTAATACTTTTATCATTTGATCTCTTTGGTATAGCTGTATATGGCACAAATCCCTATCTTTGGATAGTGCACTTGTTTCTTCCAACAGGTTAGTATATCTTTCAGACAATTGCTTTGTCTTGTCCTCATTTAGCTCAGCCCAGTGTGTCATTATTTGAGAGATCTCCAAATCTCCTATGTTTTCTACTGACCACACCATCTAATTCCCCACCATATTCTCTTGTATGTTCACTAATTGGGGCTTGTGTTCCTTAGGGCTCAGATTCCACATAGAAAAGGCTTGTGATTTTGGGTCATACCCAAATCCTTTGATCATGTCCCCTATCTGGACTTCACTGACCATTTTAAGGTCAGGCTACTTTCTAATTTGATCTATGACAAATGCTGATGCCAGATCCTAGCCTTCAGCTAACAGGATACCACTTCCTAGCACCATCTTCCTGGCATCCTCAGGAGAAATGTCTTCAATTTCAGGGTCATAGTTTTGCAGGGCTACAAGGGCATCATTTGTAATTGTCTCCTTCCCATCCATAAGTAACTGGGATTTCAATTGTTCTGCCTTGTGCCATCTGAGGAAATCCTTTAATTCCTCTGTCTTGACAAAGTTGTCATCATTCAAGAACTTTTGTTGATTAAGCAGTCTTTCATCCACACATGACCTCAGTGGGATCTCAACTTTGCCCTCTGGATCAGGAATTTGTTTCTTGCCTTGCCTGATTTCTTTCCTCAGGTTATGTTCATATAACCTGGTACCTAGTATCAAGGCCTTAACCTTGTCCTTTTTCATCTTCTGCCCTTCTCCTGAAGGTTGGCCTAATTCTAGTTTCTGCCTCTTTGCTGCAGGCTCTTCTAAATCATCTAGCTGTGTTGCAACAGTCAAATCTATGATGTGTTGTTCTTCAGCTCCCTACAACTGTGAGCTCTCAGCCATTTCCTATCCTTGGGCTTGTTGTGATGGAGGAGACAAGTAAGGTCTTGCATAATCACTGTCATCTCCACTGTCATATTCTGACTCAGAATGCTCAGGAGATTGAGCACCTTTCTTGGCAAGGACTGTATCCAACTGATTAGACAACATGTCATAGTTGTCAATCATGGCTTTGATTCTATCAAAATAATTGACGTCAGGGTAAAAACCTCCAAATGATAGCCCATTCCTCTTTATTTGTAGTTGCAACTTCAGCAACTCTTGGATTCTTAACCTCCTCACATGGATGTCATCCTCATCCAGGTTGTTCCTTGCAGCATCCTCCTCTATACACTCACAATGCACATTTGTATTTGGAATAGTAGGAGTGTATAATTTTCTGACCCCTGCCATGAAGCCTTATGGGTCTATGTATCTGTAAGGGGCTGCCCCCATTCTAAATTTCTCTAGCCATTGGCTCACTTCGTCCATGGCATTCTTTCCTATTGTAAAATTTTCAATTTTAAATTGCCTAGGGGTTATGGTCCCCTTCTTGTGTGAAGCAAAGTGCTCATTATCAGTCAGCATCAGCTGCCAGATGAATTCCATGGCAGCTACTCTCATTGGTACATGATAAGGTAAAATATGGGGTGGATGAACACACCCAAACACTCTGAGAATGGTGAAATTCTCCTCTAGATAGAAATCACCCCAATTGTGATTTCTAGGCCAATTCTCTAGGTATTCACAAGGTCTTAGAAATTGTATGACCTTTAAGGGAATCCTAGTCCTTCTGATTCCCAGACTCTTTATTATTGGAAACACTATCCAATTCTCAAAAGCACAAAAATCACAATCCCTGGAAGTAAAGTTCCAAACCCTAACCCAGAACTGGATAGGATTTGGATGTGATTGAAAGAATCTTTGTGGAGACAAATTATGGGGATCCATGATTGTGAAGTTGTAGTACAGGAGAAGGTGCATTAAAACTGAATAGTGCAGGAACTTGGGCTCCTTCTCCTTAGGGTTTTTCAGTTTCTTCTGTGTATCCACAAACCCTTCATGCATCTCATCGATTATATGCTGAATATAATCATAACTTATACTAGAATGTATCTCCTGCAGGTCCAAGACCATCATCAAGATGCCATGACCTATTCTCTCAGCATCTCCATCTATTCCTAATACTCTGCAAAGAGCATAGGCATTGTATTTGATATAAAAGTGCAG
>MU226020.1:1201824-1212869 GCA_018584345.1 Thuja plicata
CCTGCAGGTCCAAGACCATCATCAAGATGCCATGACCTATTCTCTCAGCATCTCCATCTATTCCTAATACTCTGCAAAGAGCATAGGCATTGTATTTGATATAAAAGTGCAGGTCCTTGAAATAATAGGGGTAGGGTTCAGCCTTGGGACCTACATGATCTCTTATCTCTTGTGGCATATGCTTCTTCAACAAGCCCCTAGCAACACCAGGCTTGTTACTATATCTTTTTTCCTGTTTCTTCATGTCAATTTTGGTTGACATGGTACTAAAAAGGCCAAATGCTTGCATGAAAGAATTTCTATTTAAAACAAGCAGGTTAGTGCCATCCTCCCTTTTGATGGTCTTGGTGAGTACATCATAGTGGTTAGCCAGGTCCAAAAATAGGTCAACATCCAGAAATACATCAGGCACTAATAACCTACCCAAACCAGATATCCAAGGGTTTGACACAGGGATAGGTTTATCAGAATTTTTGTAAAAATAAGTAAATAGAGAATAACCTATTGTACCCGGGGTCACTACATCTCTGATGTCTTTGAAATCATCTTTGAATTCACCAGCATCAATCTTTCAGTTCTGTGTTGAACCTAGTAGCAGTTGAAGAAACTCGTCTGAGAAGCTGTGTTTTCGTTTTTTCTCCTCTCCACTGCCTCCACTCGTAGAAGCAACGCTCATAGCAGTACTCATCTTTGCAAGCACTTGAATCTATGACTGAATGATATTGAAACAAATCTAAGCACAACTCTCTGTATCTTTTAGAAACCTTAATCACCTTAGAATAGCTCAGAATATCACTTTTCGCTCAAAAAATTGGCTCTGAAATCATAAACTCGGTGAATAAGAATGAATGCACACTTCCCTGTTTATAGCCAAAGGATTCAGAGTACATGGCTCAGAATTCAGAAATGTCAGTTCTGCCATTAAGTTGATATGTCGTGAAACATTCAAAAACCTAGCCGTAGTTGCGCGAGGTAACATAAAATCAAATTTAAATCATGAATCTTTTGGCGCAATCATAAAATGGTTAAGACAGCTGACATGGCATCATCTGATTCATCCTCTGTCATACATCTCAGCTACCTTTTGTACATAGTAATAAAAAATTCATGTATCTGATTGGCCGCCGGGTGATCCTCTCTGTCATGTCATCCACTTGGCGCCGCTTTCTTAGATCTTGTTATGAAGCGACCTCGCGACCTCATTAAGTCTCTTTGTCGCGATCACTTGTCCCTAACCATGGTCTGATCTCCAGACTAGGCGACAATGATCTTTCCTTTCTTCGGATAACCCAAGTCCTTCTAGCGATCAGGCGACAACGGTGAAACTAAAGTCGCATGGAGTTAATCCTAACTCATCACTCTTCTCCAGACTTCGCGACAAGTCATTATCTTTTAACATTTCATGGTTATCGCTAAGTCGCTGGATCCTTACTTCTCTTTTCAAGACTACACGACAACCGTTAGTCGCTAAGTCGGGTGATAAGTTTATCATGACCTTATTACTAAAAAGGTACCCTTTCTCTGTTTACGGTGACCTCGCGACATACCTTAATCGCTAAGTCAGAAGGACTTTTTCCCTGGGGCACTTTTATCTCCAGACTTCGCGACCACCGTTAGATCTCTTCATTCCTTCATCACACGGTTGTCGCTTAATCGCCATACATTCATTCATGCCCTTAAGTCATCTGGAGACTTCGCGACTAAGGGTGAAAACACCTTAGTATCCTTATCGCGTGATCCCTTTCCTCCTTCTGGCGACCTCCCGACAACCACTAGTTCTGTGATAGATGTCATCTATTCTTTCGTCCACTTTATGCATTCTGAAAAGTTTAAGTCATCACCCTGCTCTGGCGACATCCCGACTGAGGGAAGTCACTAACATCAAACTGTTAGTCGCTGAATCGGGACTGTTATCCTCTAACTGCCATTTGATCACCAGACCACGCGACTGAAGAAAAGCTTAACTGTTTTCCATGGCCTGTTCTAGCGATCATGCGACATGAAGTGAATCGCAAAGTCGGATAACATTTTTTGAATTGTTGACTCTTCTCACGATCACCCAACTGAAGTGGGTCCCGTTCTTATAAAGCTTTATGACATGAAGATCAAGCGACAACCCGACTAAAGAGAGATCGCTAAGTCTCGAGACACTGATGGAATATTCCTTTTCTTAAAAAGACAACGTGACACAAAGGAAAAGCTAAGTCGGGAAAGGTTTTGGCATATTCAATCTGGGTGATGCGATCAAGCGACTTAACTTAAAGCACATGCCTTGAGTGACTGAAAAAGGTAACGATGAAATATAAGACATGGCTAAGGTTTCAAATACATCGTTTAATATTAGGCTTACTAGGGTTTTTCAGGGTTTTGACAATTTTGGCAATGTATAGGCATGAAAACCTGAAAATTTTGCAGAGGGAAAGGAAAGGAACAAGGTAAAGTAGCAAAAAAATGAAATGCAACCAACAGAAGGATCCAAATTGATTAACCAAAAGAGAATGGTCAATGCACAAATGAATCAATCAATTGGAATTTTGAAGAAAGAAGAAAACCTTACATTCTCGGTTAATGAGGAGAGAGAGATAGAGAGAGAGAGAGAGAGAGAGTAATAGATCTAAAAATATTAAAATCCTAATTGAAATGAATTGAAGACAAGTATTGACCTTAATGTATAGCAGATCTGGAAATTGTTGTTTTTTTATGTCTGTACTGACTTTTTGGAAATTCTACAATCGGATCTGGAACAGAAACACAGAGACAGAGAAACCCCAGATATATTTTCCTTTTCTACTCCAAGTCGACCTTGACCCAAATGTAGTTTGACCTTGAACCCATTATGTCGACCTTGACATGTGCTGCTCTGACACAAATTTTGTTCACGAATCTCAAAATTTTGTTGAAAAGGGTATCCAAATCTGCTCTACAATTCATTGTACCATACATGTACCTTCAAGAAAAATAGTTTTGTTTGTTGAGGGGGAGGGTTTTTCCTTGGTCAAACCTCAGTTTTGGAATTAACCTTATAATAGAATTGAAATTGCAGTGGTAAACAAAGTAAATAAAAAAATTCACCTTGCTTGTGTTGAAACCCTTGTGGAGGATTTGAATCCTTGGATCCACAAGTATGAATGCACCAAATGGATGTAGAATATAGAATATAGGATGTACGATGTCTCAAATCAATTGCCTTTAGATCTTTCAACACCAATCTTGAATGGATCTTGGAATAGAAAGAAGATTGAATGGATTTGTATGGAGAAATCTTCAACAAGAGGGCTCCAGAGGGCTTGAATCCTTCAATGGCTACCAATGGATCTCCTTGATGAATTGAATGCTTGAATGATTGAATGCTTTAAATTAGATGATTTCTTCAATATATCATGTGTATATGTTCATGTGTGTGGATGATATTTCTTCTTACACTTGGGTGCTTCAAGTCTTTCGTCCTTAGGTCGTAGAAAATGAGAGAAGAAAGGCTTCCTTATATACAAGTCTAGGGCACAAACTTCTAGAGAGGCCTACATAAGAGAATTAAATTCCAATTAGGCCTATACCCATAGAAGTGGACATAAATTAAATATATTTTTAAGATTTGTTACTTCAAAGTCCGAAACAACCGACCCGAAAGTGGGAAACAATTCTTTCCAAACCCCGACATCTGGAGATCTTGGGATTTTGAAATTTGGACCCTGGGTCAGGGTTGAGATTGACCCTAACCTAGTCAGGGTCAAGGTTTAACTTGACCCTGAAGTTTGACCTTGACCCTGAGGTCAAGAACCTCAAATTCTCAGGGCAAGATACCAGGAATAGGTAGGATAGAAGTGGAAAACAGGGCGAAACATGGGAAAAAACAAGATCCAAGTCAAAGACCCATTCAAGGTGTTTGACATGACCCCAAACTACTTACTCAAAGGGCTAAACCAGTCCAAAATGGAAGTGCTTCCATTTTTTGACAATACATTTAGCCCCCACTTTAGCAAGAGTATGGACTCGATGCAAACTCTTGGTAAAGGAGATAACAAAGAAAAGATAATCTTATTGAAATAAAAGGGACAAAATAATCCTCAAGCCCCTAGGGACTCAAGTCTTTGTCAACCCCAATATTACAATAAGAGAGACATCACCAGTCAAAGAAAAAGAGAGAGGGTGTGATTACCTCACCCAATGAGAACTTATGTCCCATTGTGAATTACACAAGGAAAGAGTGCAACTGGAAAGATGGAGTTGAACCGCCTAGTGAATGTGGCTACTCACTAGTCAACCCATCAAGGATTCACTCTCAGGAATATTATATTCCAAAAGAGTAGAGTCAAAACTAGAGAGATCTAGTCTTAAGGAAACCTTCCGACCTTAAGGGATCAAAACTTTGTAAATTGAAACTGGAGGGATCAAGAGATCCTATAAGGTAAAAATCCATGCTTTAAGGATTAGTCTCTAATCCATAAAGGGGGGAAAAAATTTTAAGTTTGAAAATATTTTGAAAGTGCGTGTGTGAAAAAAGTGAGTAGAGCGTATGCCCCCATGTTAAAGTCATTGCTAACACTTTAACATGAGCAATGGATTTAACGAAAACATAAACAACTCCACTTATTACATTTCCACTACAAGATGCCCCCAAGTGAAGACAAATCAAGGGAAATACCACATAAACATACAAAGAACATAGAAGGGATCTACCTACCGTGGGGTCAGTGCTACCATGTCCCAAATACAAGAAGACTACACAAGGAAAATGTTTACAAACAATAGCACAGGTACAACATAACATGAAAACAACATATAGAAGAATAGAGATACATATAGAGGAATAGTACAATAGGTTCAATTCTTTTATCACTTTGCACCAATCAAAGTAACAAGGGCCATATAAAATAATCTAACAAACATTTAGAAAACACATCACGGGAGAAGCATAATACAATAGGCAAACACATAAAAGGCTACCATGGAGGACAAGCTAATCAAGAGCATTGCCTACTCTCCCCATCTCGATCTATATCATTTAGGGAAGGTGGGAAACTCGCAAAAGGGACTATATCCAACATAGTAGGAATAATAGCTAGTTCCAAACAAGGATCCTCTTGAGAATTGCGATGTTCGATACTAGGTGTAATTATCAATTGTGTTGAAAGCATATTAAGTAAATAAGTATCAATATCAATAGTCTTGAATATTCATCATTAGCATCATCAAGAGTATCTTCTTCATCAAGATTAATCAAAATAAAATCTAATATATGAATAGAATCATCATAATCATTCATCTTAGCATCATTATTAACATTAACTTCTTCCAACACATCAAGCATAGGCTATTCAAAAGAAGGTAAAGGACTTTGAAGAATAGAGGCATAGGCCTTAGCTTGAGCTTGATGCTTCTTATCATGTTCATTGGCAGATAGATTACATTTTGTCTTATTTGAAACATGTTGAGAACTAGGAGGAACAACAACTGGTTCCTTCACAGGTTCTATAGGAAGATTAGTAGGATGCTCAGTAGGTTGAAAAGTAACACTAGGAGCTTGATTAACAGAACTAGAAGTAATGGATAAAGGAGGTATGGAAGTGTAGGAAAAAGACCACGGTTAAGATCTATCTAAGGCATGCATAACTCAATAATCTTGTGATATTTATAGGCTTGATATGAGCAAAAAAGGTTATCAGGTCGAGAAGAACATGAATTAGGTAATGAAGGCCAAAATAAGTCAAGGGTAGCACAATCCCTAGGCCTAGAAGGTTGATATAAACTATGACTAATTGTTTTCACTTCTTCATCATGAATGAACTTAATACACTTACGGACAGGAGAAGCAATAGCATGCATAGTAGTCAACCAAGGTTGACCAAGTTTAACTTGAAACTGGTCAGAAGTAGGGACAACAACGAAGGTAGTGTCCACAACTTTACCACAAAGTTCAATAGGTAAGTTAATAGAACCAAATGATGGATAGAGAAAACCATTACAAGTTTGGATCCACACATCAGATGTATTATAACAATCACGTTGTAAGTTCTTCATAAAAAGGTTTTCTTCGGTAATGACATTGACTAAGGATGTAGGATCAAAAAGACAACCACGTGTAGATATCTTAGCGATCCTTGCATAAATGTAGAGGGAACCATCAAGAGCTTTAATAGTCTTTGAATCATCAAAGGTGATCGAGAGTTCCCTAGGTCTTTTATTCTTAGGTTGTTTTCGAGGTTTAGATTGAGGTTTCAGTTTAGGCTTAGGTTGTGGTGGAACTTGAAGTTAAAGTTGAGATTGAGGAACTTGAACATGAGGTTGAGATTGAGGCTAGGGTGGAGATACAGGTTGAGAAAAACCAACATGCTCCACATTGTTAACAATATAGTTGAGATCATCCATCTTTGAATCATAAACAATATCCACATAAGATAGCTGAACAATGGTACTAGTATCATGTGTAAGAAAAGGATGCGTATAGATTTGGAGGTTTTGATTAGGAGGAGAGACATATTTGTTCTCACTACCATCAAGATTATCAACAGATAAAGCATTAGAATCAATTAAGTCTTGAACCTTATGTTTTAGAGAATAACACTTCTCAGTATCATGGCCATGACGATGGTATTGACAAAAGGCTTTGGGATCAAAGGATTTGGATGCCATCATAGTAGGAAGAAGAGGTCGAATAGGAGGCAAAGTAATCATATTAGCATTCAACAACTTACTCATAATAGAATGTAAATATTTAGAAAGAGGAGTAAATGTATGATTCAAACGAAAAGAAGTAGACGCAGAAGTGGCATTGTTCAATGCAACAGCAACTTGATCAACGACTACATTTGCCTGCTTATTTATCTTAACATAGTTGTTAGGTTTATGAAACTTGTTAGGATTAGGAATAGCATCACTCTTATCAAATGGAACAGGAGCCATTGGATTTTTTCTCTCAAATTAACTCACTTGTAATTGATAATGATGAAGTGTTGCACAAAGTTGTTGAAAAGAGGTAAATTTAGTAAGTAGAATCTTATCTCTAATATCCTTTTGCAAATTTGAAATAAACATATGATGAATATCAATATCAGGAACAGGATAAGAAATTTGAGCATACAAATGCTTAAATCTATAAATAAATTCAATCAATATTTCTTTAGTATTATGTGTTAGATTTGATAAACAGCAAATATTCCCAAGAACACCTGCATGCAAGACTGTTACAGACTGGAAGCAAAGACAGAAGACTATAATGGCCAAAATACTAGAGACGAGATATTCATGTTGACAGAAATAAAACTTCTATATTATCAACAATGGTGAATAGAATACAATCTCGATGATAAAATGCAAAGAAGTGGATCCTTATAAAAGGAATCACAAAACCCTAAAGGAAACCCTAAAGAATTAGAAAGCTGCCTAAGTAAAACTTAAGCATAGAGTAAATAGACTAATAATTAAATGATTTAATTATTAGCTCTACTATGACTACTCTAACACCCCCCCTTAAGTGTAACTTAGGGAGAAGCAAAATAGCTAAACTACTGCAGAAAGCAGGAAAGATGGGTCCCGGCAACAAGGCCTAATCAGGTACCCAAAAAAAGAAATAAACTAGATGAAGGAAACTAAGCCTTTAATCTAGGGAAAGTCCCAGAGAGAGGAATGAGAATGAGCAAGAAGCATCTCCGAGGCATGAAACTGAAAACTCTGTCAAAAGAAACTGCTGGAACCCCCACTGAAGTGCATGACCAGGTAAAGAAGACAATGTCTGAAGAGCTGATCAATCAAACCAGGAAGAAATAGAATGAACAGGTGAACCTCCCCATAATGCTGAACTAGGAGAGGTGACAGGAACACTGAAATGCAATGCCAGAAACATCTGCAGAAAGAAGAACCAGGAACACCAACAGTGCAACAGAAGTATAAACATAGGATAAAGGGTGGTGTCACTGACACACAGCATGGGCTAATGTCATGGAAGGTATGCTCACTTGACAAAGGTGGATGAGCCTAAATGGAAAAATCATCATAACCCCCCATGGCACTTTATAACTGAGTGTGAGTACAAAAACACACAAGGTGTACAAGATCCCAGATATACAAAAGCAGGCACTTTATCACAGTTCATTTACAGAATAAAGATGAAACAGAATAAGCATACAAGCTCAGAAGTCAGAAAGAAGAGTGAGCTAGAAAATCAGAAGAAGAGATCCCAAGACCTGTAGAACCAAGCAATCCACCAGAGTGCATAAACTGCCAAACTCAGAGGAGAGAAAACCTAGAGCAAAATCTAGAAAAAGAGCCCTGCAACTGAATAGATCACTAAACCAGCTTTCTGATGATATCTGGTTTGCCAAAAATGGAGTCCGGATGAGCCAGATATGACTCCCGGAAGGCAAAAAAATATATCAGACTTCAACAGCAAAAAATGCTGTCAAAATAGTAGACCCAAAAAACCAAATCACCATAGTCAGAAAGAGCTTGGAAAGAGCTTTCTGACGATATAATAAAGTCCAAAAAAAGCCTCCGTATGCTCCAGATAGAGCGAAAACAATGATAAGGCCCCAAAAATGCTCAACAGGCCTAGTTTTAAGCCCCAGTGGCTAAAAAAAATAGGCCCCTGGGCGCATGGCGCACGCAGGGGCTCGAGACCGGAGCCCACGGTCTGCAATGTGACCGGGCGCTTAGTAAATAAGCCCGAGGGGACTGGCACAAACGCGCCACTGGAGGAGTGGATACCGTCGGCAGGGCAGCGCATATGACCGAAGCGGGGTGGCGCAGGGGAGCCGGCGGGGCCGGGCTGCAGCGGTGGGCAGGCCGCAGGGGCGGCGGGGGCCGGAAGGGCCAGGCGGCGGGGGCCGCAAAGGGCGGTGGAGGCCAGGGGAAGCAGAATGGTCGGGGGGCCAGGGAGAGCAGGGCGGCACGGGCCACGTGCTGGCCAGGCCATGGAGGAGTGGCGGCGGCGGCGCGGCTGCGCATTTTTAAAACAACTACCCGCGCTAAAACAAACACCAAAAAACCTTTTAAAATTAGGTTTTTTTAATTTTTTTGAAATTTTTGCCTCGGTTTCTGTGTCATACGGCACAGGAACCAAAAACTTTTTGCCTCCAGAGTCTAGGTGTCCAAAATGGACAAGTTTTATATGTATTCTGGGGTTTTTGGGCGCTCTGAGCTCAATGGAGATGTTTACAATGCATCAAACCAGTTAAGGACACTTACGACCAATGTTATTTAATTATTAGCTATACTATGACTACTCTAACATTATGTTTACAATGCATCAAACTAGTTAAGGACACTTACGACCAATGTTATTTTGGAACTATTAGATAAAATCATTAGAAATTTTTTGAAAAGAATCGATAGAAGGAGGCGAGGAACAATACCATTGCAAGGCCTTATCACAAAAAGTTATAGGAAACAACTTGGCTAAAATCCTATGGTCATGAGCATAGTCACTACAAAGGATTTGAAATGTTTTAACATGAGTGACAGGATCTCCCTTACCAGTGTAATTCTCAAGATGAGGCATATCAACTTGTTGAGGGACAGGAGCACAAATAATGTCTAAGCATAAAGGACTACCCATGTCACATGTAGGAATACTAAACTTGGATTGAGTTAAGGATGCAAGTTGTTGTTGTAAAGAGGACACGGTTTTAGCCAGACTAATGATTGTGGAATAATTAGAAGAAATAGGAGGCATAGAAACATTAGGAACACTAGGAAAAGTGTAGGAAGTGGCAGGAATTGAAGTTTGATGCAAAGGGTTTGGTACTCTAGTGATTTCTTTACTCAATATGCTTCTTTCTTTCTCCTAACCATCCAATGGTTACCTCCTTTTGGATTCTCCTCCAATTAGGATATCCAAGACCCTCACTATAAAATTCTCCTCCAAGTTATAGTTGATCTATTGAAGATTCCAAAGTTTCTAAGCTCAACTAGTCCAACTAGTTCCTCAATGGCTTAGACGTCCTCAATAGATTTCCTCCTAGAATCCCAAACCCCTGCTTAGGATCTACCCACACATTCACTTAGACTCTTTTCTATGTTCTTGGTCCATTCATAGGTCTTTTGAACCCTTTCCCACACTTCTAGACACTTTACCAATTCATTTGGCATCAAATTCGTTAGGAGGACTAATTGGCTTGTTACCTAGTACGTCTAATTTCACAGTTTTTAGGCTAATGCTTCCAAATCCTCCAAAAAACCCCATAGAATCCCTTGAAAACCATCAAGGTGTCTAACATCTTTATTAGATTCCAAAATATTGGCTCTTGGATGCACCCACAACCCTCGTTTCTACTAGGCCCTAGTTTTTAGCCTATTAATTAGGCCTCTGGACCAGTCTTGATCAATTGTCACCTAATTGATCTCCAAAATTCATTTCACCTCCTCCCACCTTTTGATCCATTAAGGAGACTCCTTAGGGATTCTTAAAATTTCACTAAGTATTTCCTTCAAGATCATGGGTGCTCGAACTAAGTATTTCCTTTTTAGTTCTTAGCCTATTCAGGTTTTCTTGCCCATTCAAGAAACTTAGAGCATGGTTATCAGTGTAGACCACAAACTCCCTAGGTAAGAGATAGTGTCTCCATTTTTTAAGGGATTTTTTCATAGCATACAACTCCAAATCATAGGTGGAGTACTTTTTTTTAGGCTCATTTAACTTCTCTAAAAAGAATGCCACATGATGTCCCTCTTGGCTTAACACTGCTCCAATGGCTAGCTTGCTAGCATCACACTCTACCACAAATAGCTTATTGAAATTGGGAAACCTAAGTGTAGGTAACTCTACTATCCTCTTTTTCAACATTTCAAACCCTTGTTCTTTTGCTATAGTCCATTTAAACTGACATTTGATTCCCCCTTTGATAGTGTTGAGAATAGTGGCACATACATGACTGAAATTTCTTAAAAATTTCCTATAGTAGGAGGCCAATCCATGGAAACTCCAAACATCCCCTATGGACCTAGGTGTAGGCCATTCCAATATTGACTTAACCTTATCAGGGTCCATCTTCATACATCCATTAGCAACCACAAAACCAAGGTAAACTAATTCAGTTTTCAGAAACTCACAC
>MU226020.1:1232547-1247131 GCA_018584345.1 Thuja plicata
ATGGGAGTTACCATGCAACTCCTTTCTCACATCTCTATTAAAGAGATGTCTCTTCTTCTCTCCAAGATGAATGAGGTTTCTTCCTCTTCTCAATTATTGTATGAGCAAGTTGCTCTCTCTCTCTCTCCTCTTCTTAGGATTTTCATGCCTCATTCATAATGTCACAAGGGGTTTTCTTTGCTTTCCCCTTTCAAATATATTGCCTTCATGTGTTGAATCTTGGAGCTTTCTCTCTCCTTGTTTATGGTAATATTTCTTTTATGCATTCACTTGCTTAGATTCTTTCCTGGTTTTGTTCATTTTTTGCATACTTCTTTTCCATTTCTAACAATAGTATTATAGATAATAATATACATCATTAATATAATGATAATAATGTGTATTAATATAATATATTATTAATCTAATAATATATAATAACATATTGATATAATAATAACATATATAATATTGTAAAACCTATTTTTACTTAATTAGAACATATTGATATAATAATAATTGACATTATATAATCATATACTATAATATTAAAATAATAACTACCAATACAAATAATATATTAATATAAAATTTCATTATATAATATACTATTAAATTATAATATAATTAGCCGATAGGCTTTCCTTCTGAGGTTGCTTGCAACCACAATTTGACTCACGCCAGGAAACCACTGCTGAAAAATGGTTTGCAAAACATAGTTAATGGTTCTGAGACAATGGTTTTACAGCCATATGGTACATCTCTGTGCAGATAGAGGACTCAAATTTAATGCGCTTTGAGTAAATAAACAACTACCTCACCTACATCTTCAAAATTTTGAACAAATCAGATATAGAATTTAAGAATGTTATCAGCATTTACAATGGTGGAGAAACGGGCTACAAATTGTATAATTATGAAGCTTCTCTCTTATGAAACAGGCTAAGAATGAGGCTCAGAACCTTCTTTGTTATCTACGAAGAGGATCTATTGAGTTTGGGATCTGATTTGGTGTCTACTTTGACATGGGAAATTATAACCAACATCTTTAACTTTTCTCTTACCCAAAAGGGAAAGAAACTTCCAGTCATATGAATAATTTACACTTGCACACCTTTTGTTTCATCTATGCCACACTCTAGGTGGGATTTTTGTATACTAAAAATGCACGCAACACTTGTAAAGAAGGATGCTTTACAACACTATTTCAGTTTGGTGCATCGCTCTTTGACACAGGAAATGCAGTCATAGCATTTCTACGGCAGGATTTCTAGCCAATGAAGCTACCATATGGCTCCACTTCTCCTGGCTACCCCGCCAACCGATTCTCAAATGGAAATCTCATCATTGACTATTTAGGTATTTTATACCATGCACAACCCACTAGCTTTTCTTGTTTTCTGTTTCTTATTTTACACTGTTGTGTGACTGTGGGATGTTTTCAGTAGATGCATTCAAATTGGAGCTAATGTATCTATATATTGAAAGTGTGGGACCCCACACCACAAACAGAACTACTATAGACTATAGGAGAGGGGTGTGTTTCTTGGTGGCACTCACAACTACACTCTCTGTCGATGAATTGAATTTCACCGGAATAGCGTTGAATCCATTTACCTCTGATGCACAGTTTGAGTGGTTCCAGTATTTTAGGCAGCATGGTTTGGAAAGTGGAACCAAGTCTAGAGGTATTGACCATGCAGTACGAATATATATATTTTAGAAAGTAGTGTAGAGGAAAGTTTACACGAATGTATAAGGGAAATTACCCATGTTTTGTGGAATTTGAGTGGTGTTTGAAGCAGGAAATTGAAGCGGTCTTCTACCCAGTAAAGAGGTGATGGAAAACACTCTGTATCTTCCGGGAGAGTTTGGCATGAATGACTATTGCGTGGGGTTACTATCAGGTTTGAGTGTAGTAGAGGTGAAGAACAAAGTACCTTATGTCCTTCTCAAGATCATCAATCTAATTAAGGTCCTTCTCTCACATTTTCTCTTCATAAATATTTTGTTTCTTCACACCGTAAAAGGAAAAGGAAGTTATGACATAAATACAAGCTTCATGCAGAAGCTCCACAGGACAGGTGCCAGGAATTTCCTGGTAGTCAGGGTCCCACCGCAAGGATGCAGCCCATTTTACTTGACTATGTTGAATAGTTGTAAAGACGAATATGACTACCTGGTGGAGGTGAATGAAATCCATCACCTCCGTGAGACAAAATTAAAGTTGGCACTATGAGATCTACGTGAATAGATGAGGGATCCAAACATAATGTTTGCAGATTATTAGAGGGTGTTCATGAGCATAATAAAACATCCTTAAAGACACAGTGGATAATGTGTGTGTATATTTGTGCACCTGTTATCTGTAACACAACACTTCAATAAGTCATTTTTTTAGTGAGAAACAAGGGTTAATGAGTATATAAAACCCTAACATCAACCTATTGATTTCTAACTAGGATGAGTGTAGAAAATAACATAAAATCCCTCAGATTATGCTAAATACCAGTGACATAAACAACCTAGCATGAAAGATTTAGTTTTAAAACAACTATTTAACTATTTAGCATGCATATTACTCTAAAATGGACATTATAAACATATGGGAAAGTGACTAATGGAGTGTGCATGAAGCTATGAAGGAATGGGTAGTATAACAATGCTTTGAGATTCCTTCAAAATCTTGGCATAACAACACTACTATTCAAAAAAATTAGGCTTTTATGAGCTCTAAATCCCTTCAATTTATAAAGGAATGAGAGAGAGAGAGGGGAGACAAGGTTCATTAATGGATCCCCTAAGGTCATTAATGAGATGTAATAGCCATTAATGCCTTGAGCATTAATGAGGGATGGACAAGAGGGAATATCCATTAATGGGTCATTAATGGAATTTATTTAAGAGGCATGGGGGAGTGTAAGACTCAACTTGGCAAGTTGGTCCTTAGAGAAGTCATGCTTGAGAAAGTTTAATTTCTCAAGTGGGTTGAGTTGTTAATCATTCCCTAATGGAATGTGACAACATTAGGAGATGGGTTAGGGTAGAATTAGAATTAGGATTAGATTAGCAAGGGTGGAATGGGTTGAGATAAGTTAGAACCCAGGGTAGAAGTGGTTGAGATAGGTTAGGTTGGGGTTTAAGGGAATATAACTGAAATGAATTAAACTTATTTAATTCATTTAAAATATAGGAATTTAATTATTTAAACATTTTTTTGCTTTTTAATAATTAAGGGGACTATAGCCATTTTAATTAAATTAAATAGGCTAGGGGAATGGGTTATTTGCAAGTGGATAATCGATTTAGGGGTTTATTTAATTCCTTTATAATTAAATACTATAGCCATGTTTTGAATTTATTTTGATTTAATGGTTTGAATTGATTTGAATCATATGGAAATAATAGTTAATATAATTTAGTGATAAAAATCACCTAGGACATTAAATTTGATTTAAAATAAATTATGCCAAAGTAACATTGTCATGACATAATTGGGGGTATGATCACACTTAGGGAAAATAGGGTCCATAGTCAGAACAGACCAAATTCAAGTGGTTACATTTGCCCCTCTTTGAATTGATGTGTGAGCAGCTCATTGATTCAAAGAAAGTTTTTTATTTTGACTTCCGAAAGATTGAGAATTTTGTTCTTGGTTGTCGAACAAAATTTTGATGAGATCAGTCTCGCACTTGATCGAACAAAACTGATAGAATTGATTTTGAACTTGGTTGTCATCCAAAGAACAATAAAAGATCGTAAAGATACCAATTATGAACTTGGTTGTCATCTAAAGATTGATAATATTGATTCTGAACTTGGTTGTCATCCAAAAAAAGCCAGTATGAAGCTGCTAGGAGCTTAATAAGAATCTTTTAAAATGAGGAAACACAAGATATCCAGCTCATAAGAACCAAATCTTTCTATCCAACAGTTCTGACTTAGTCAAGGAAACTGTTATGCCCCTAGTTTTTTTGATAACGAAGTCATTTTAATGTTGTTTTGAGAAAAAAATTAATTTGATGATAGTGTGATCATGCCCCCTCGGGAATGAAATAAAAGGAAAAGAAATAAATCCCTCAGTTTGAAATGTTGTATTACTTGCAGGAAGCGGGTAGGACAAGAAAGAATGGAGTAGAAGTGGAAAAAGATGGTGTGTTTAGAAATAAACACACTAGTGCCAAGTTAATTACATGAAAATATGATGTCAGACCAAGATTCATGATAAAATGTACATTCAGACAGATGCTTGGAACAAATAAAGCAAATCTGTAGTTTTTAAAATTGTCGTAAGAATGCTACTGTACTGCTGAAGACATTGTAGGCACCTTTGATTTGGTTCCCAATTGATCAAAAGGAGAATAGAAATGTAATTGTAATTGTTTGGGAGGTGTTTCGGAACTCCTAAATGGCTCAAAAGACCAATATAAGCCTCAAAAATTACCATTTCACTATTTATTTTCACTTTCATCCATAGTAATTTTGAGAGCTTTGTAGAGAAGATGGTAGTCCCTATGAGGAAACATTGTTTCAAGATGAGCCATCGACATTAGCGCCCGGCTGACTACCCACCTCCGGTAAGTGCTCATAAAACTACCTTGTAAATTTTGCAAAATCCAATTTCATGCATTTTTGTAGGTTTTACATCCCCTTCAATTTTGAATCACATTCGGGATTCTGGATCGCAACCTGTAAAACCCGTGTCGCATTTGGGATATCCTGAATCACATCCAATTTCTCCAAATTTATGTGTCGCATCCAGTGTACTCTAGATCACATCCTATTTTCTTGTTTTTGTCTTGTTTTGTATGCTATTTTGACTTTGTTTCATACCTAGTCATTTTAGGCTCATACCCTATTTTTAGGGTCACATCGCATATGTCAGGGATCGCACCCAGTATTCTCCATCACATCTGGTATACTCCAGATTGCATCCTGTAAAATAGATCGCACCCTGTTGGTTTAGGATTGTATTTGGTTTATAGAGTTAGGATTTTTATCCTTTTGATCTATTTCCATTTTGTGAAACTTGAATCACTTAGTTGATTAGGATACTGCATCTCCTTGGTAGATAGAAAACTGATTTCACCTTTGTATGTGTAAAAAATAAGTAGATTTTGAGGTAGTCACCTTTAGAAGCACATATCCAGGTCGTGTGCTTGCGTTATCTGGACTACTTTCTGATGCTGAGAAGTCCACAGTGATCCGATGTGGATTATGTTCATTGATAGGTTTACCTGAGATAGGGGTAAACCAAGGGTTGTTGACTACTCTGGCCGAGAGATGGCACTCAAAGCACAACACTTTTCATCTTTCGATTGGGGAGATCACAGTAACTCCAAAGGATGTATGGCAGATACTGCATGTGCCAATTATGGGCCAGGAGGTATACTTTGAGTTGAGAGGTAGCATGGCCATTGGTGTTGCACGTAGATATTTCCAGGATGACACCATCGATCGGAGATACCTGTCATGGGACTATATGGTCGATCATTATGATCGCTTATCTATGTACTTAGCAGGTCTTATAGGTGGCATCCTGATGCCAAACAAAGGTTAGCATGGATTCATGGTCATCTGGGTAGGTATGTTAGAGAAGATGGTTACCTAGAGATAGAGATTTGCATGGGGCAGTTGTATTTTAGCCCATATGTATCAAGAGTTGCACGAGATAGTGTACCATTACACTCGGAGCATGATCGTTGGGATTTTGATTCTTCAGATCTGGGCCTGGGAGCACATCCCCATTACACGGTCAATTGTAGATAGATAGAGGGTACCAGAGTAGCCTTATGTATACATGTATGCCAGCCTTATTCAATAGCCCCATCTGGGCAAGGTCGAGTACTGGCACCATCTTTTTGGTGATATGACTGAGGCCATTTGGAAACCATATTTATTTGGTAGGTACCCTATTTATTTTAGAGCTGGTATCTTAATGGGAGGACCAGATATGTCATAGAGCGGTTTATTCACACCTGAGTGCTGAGATAGTATGGCCGTCGATAGGGCAGGATACAGGACGTCACTGTGTATGCACGCATCCAAGATGAGGTACTATTGTGGGGTGCTTAGTTACAGTATGAGATAGCTCACTAGGAGATTCATGATATGGTTAGAGTAGAATGGGATCTCCACCTTCATGTTGTTGATGCAGGTGTCTCTAATGGATATGCTGTGGAGATGCTTCAATACCCATTTCCTCATTTTACAGTACCAGAGGAGATCATTCCTTGCATAGAGGAGCCTTTGGATTATGATCTTGAGGATCATCCTACCAGAGGGAGGGGAGGAGCACAGAGAGATAGGGCCTCTGGTAGACATGGAGGTCGGGATGGTTTCTGAGATGGTAGAGATGGCAGGCATCCTCCTCCTGATGATGACGATGATGGAGATGATAAGGGTGGTGGTGTAGTGGGTGGCCATGTAGAGGTTGCCAGTGGGAGTGGGGAGGGTCTACATACCCGATTTAGATTTTTACCCCCACAGAGAGATCCTAGTCCACTCCTTACTAGGCATCAGCAAAGACAAAGGCAGCAGAGGTGACAGGATAGACCATAGGATAGGGAACAGGATAGGTCTTAGGATCAAGATACAAGTAGAGACGGAGATCCTCTTTCTAGATGTGAGCAGGAGAGAGCAGCTAAGGGCTCAAATTACAACTTTAGAGGCTAGAGTGATAGCAGCAGAGGCTAGGTCTATAGTAGCAGATTCTAGACTTGCTATATCAGATGCTTTACTGCTAGATAGGGATAGGCAGATGGAGAGACTCTGAGTAGAGAGAGATGTGCAGGCCCACACAGCTACTCATCAGGGACAGAGGGCTACCTATTATTATGCTCTTTACCATGCAGCAGTGCCAAAGGGGCAGAGGGTAGTATCTTTTTCATGGTTAGCCCAATAGTCTAAGGGGGCGATGCCTCCTCCACCTCCATTTGTACATCCTCCTCCACCAGATCAAGGAGAAGGGGGGAGCCAAATCTGATTGTCATATTTTGCATGTCTGAGTTCACATTGTATATCTGGATCCTGTTGAGATCTATTTTTGTATATGACATTCATACATGTATTTTTGATTCATCCTATCTCACTGACACTCTGATACACTTTATGCATTTTGTTTAATATTTTGATCTATACCATATATATATATCTGATGCAGCTTCCTAATTCTGATATGTTGCATGGGTTCTCTTTCCATTGATAGATGTGATAGATGTAATTTGCACATGTGATGATATATTGGTCTCTTTGATGAGTTAGATTTAGATAATGACATCATTTGATGATTTGATTTTATTACTGATATAAATATGTTTTAAATGATACTTATGTGAAGATGCAAATGTATATTTCTTTTGATTTTCCCTTTATGCAAAATAGATGTATGGATGCACTTTATGATGTAAAGGTAAAAATGCAATACATGGATGTTTTGTTTTGGTATTTTTCTTGTTTCTTCTTTTTAAGAATGCAAAATGTATGTTGTGGATATGCAACGATATATATATCAAGAATATAGATGATGTAATTAACTTGATTTAGAAGAATAAAATTGAATTAATTTGGAGCTCATAATGCCTGTAATGTTTCTCCTTTCTTGTTTATATTCCATGCAATTTTTTAAAAATGCAATAATATGCAAACTTTTAGGACTTTGTTACTCGTATGCAAATGTATATCTTTTTATCATCATTGGGCACTCTTCGGAATGGATACCACCTGATAGTACAACCATCACTAATACCCACTGATATTATGAAAGTATGAATACTATGTTTTATTGCAATGTTTGAAATGGACTTAGGCATCAAGGCATAGAAGCTAGGATAACAAAATAGTCACCTTCCCTTTGATATACCAAATTCTGATTAAGGCAAGATATTGGACCCGCAACGACCTTGAAAATTCATATCCTTGGGTACATTATGATTCGTATACCTTAGTAAGAATATGGATCAGAAAACAGACAAGGAAAATGTTTCAACCTCACCGTAGTTTACACATAACAAAGATCGAGATATATGTGGCTATCCACCCATAGTGGCAACTCTTATCATAAACATCCAGGTTAGGTGAAATTTATAGGATCATATGGAATAATCACCATGCGCAGAAAATCAAGAAAACATTATACCCCCTATCCTTGTGACTCTTTGTCTTTGCACAAACGTCATTGAGTAACTAAGAAGACATAATAAATTATCAATTGTGAACTAATCAAATAAAACTTATAATTACTTAGATGCCCCTAGTTGAAAACATCATCAGGACATAATAGAATCTTAATCATACCAATATCAAACAGTGTGTTTAAGTAGTACTTATTCATCCATCTGTCAAACACAGTAAAGATTCATCAATCAGAAAATTGGAATATAAACAATATGGTATTTCCATGCCTATGCATTGATAGAATAATTCATTCATGTTGGCAATCCAATATAGCCTTGTAGGAACTCCGTTAATGTAAATGTCATGTCTGGATATGTGATGTTTGAAAAGATAGCCTCTTTTTGGAAAGTGACATTGTTGTGCATGTATCAAGAAACATTGTGTTCGTGAGGCCAACTATCCTAGAGAAACCTAGCAACCATAACCTACCATGCCAGCAAAGATGCCCCCAGTGCAGAATGACCTATTCCTAAGATTTAAATGTAGACAAATCCCAAACGAGGATAATATAGCCATTTAGGAAATGAAGTTAGCGTTTGAGCACAGGTAAAATTATGAAGGCCTAGCATTAGTAGTGCTTTGATAGCTAGAGCACATAACACAAGTGATGCTTGATTGCCAGGTTTTCACCACTTGGAAAGATCTTTTATTTTCTTTTTCTTTTTTTTTTCTACCAAGATGCCTGTTTTACCAGGTTGTCATCAAGGCACTTTTCTCTTTTTCAATTTTTTTACTATTTTTGCTTTTTTTTTTTAATGTTTTTGTAGTATCAAGGCGCCTGTTTGCCAGGTTTTCACCAAGGATACCCTTTTTGTAGGATCTTTTCCACTTTTTTTTGGATTTCTTCAGGATCAATTTTCTAAATTTTTTTGGTATTTTGTAAAAACTTTTTGCTGTGCAGGCTCTGCTAGCCGAACATCAAGCATAGAACCGCTTCAAATGTAGAGTGTTGATAGGATCTGGAAGAACATCTCCCTTAGGTGTAGCGAATTGATAAGCTCTAGTCCCAAAAGTAGCAGTGATGACATGAGGTCCAAGCCAGTTAGGTTCAAATTTTCCTTTCTGCTCTCTGTTAGGTTGATTCTTAGGATTCTCTTTGAGGACGAGATCTCCTACTTCAAATTTGCATGGTTTGACCTTCTTATTGTAACCTTTGGACATACATTCTTGATACACTTTGAGATGATCAAGCACTTCTTGTTTGCGCTCATCTAGTAGGTACAGAGAATTTACCCTATCTATGTGGTACTGCTCATCAGTAACCAGACCTTGTAAAGATATCTGTAAAGATGGGATTTCAACCTCAATGGGTAGTACTACTTCAGCGCCATAGACTAGAGCAAATGGCATCACTCCAGTTGGTGTTCTTATGCCTGCTCTATAGGCCCATAGTGCTGAATTCCATTGTAGATGCCAGTCTCTGCCAGACTTGCTCACAATTTGGTGTAGGATCTTGAGAATATTTTTGTTCGAAGCCTCAACCTGTCCATTACCTTGAGGGTAATAGATTGAGGAGCAGCGTTGAGTAATATGGAACTGTTCACAAAGGTCATCAATGTCTTGATTTTTAAATTGGCCCACATTGTTTGTTACAATTGAAGAGGGTACCCCATATCTACAAATAATGTAGTTCAGAATGAACATAGCCACATGTTTTCCAGTGGCTTTGATTAGCGGCACTGCTTTGACCCACTTTGTGAAATACTCAGTGGCCGTAATGATGAGCTTGTGTCCATTTTAAGAGTTGGGATATATTTGTCCAACCAAGTCAAAGGCCCATTGCTTAAATAGCCAATGTGTTACTAAAGGTATAAGTTCTCTGGTAGGAGCATGGATAAGATTTCCATGTGTCTGGCATTTAAGACATGCTTTTAAAAATTGAATAGCATCTTTCTCCATGGTAGGCCAGTAATAGCCTACTCTAAGCAGTTTCTTTGCTAATGAAAAGTCATTCGAATGTGATCCACATACACCTTCGTGGACTTCTTTTAATGCTAGATCAGACTCTTCAAGTTCTAAACACCTAAGAAGTGTACCATCGAGACCTCATCGATATAGGTTGTTAGTTATGAAGACGTAACGCGATGTTTTCCTTATCAGAGATCTTTTCTCATTTTTGGATAGATTGTCAGGGATGGTTTGGTCAGAAAGGTAAGCAATGATATTGGCATATTGAGATTGGTCTGGGGCGTTCAAAGTACATATTACCTAGTATTTAGGGGTATCAAAGGTGGGATAGGATACTTCTTCTACCAAGAATTCATAACAGAATTGATGTTCTTCCAGGTGTAACATGGATGCCAAGGTAGCCATAGCGTCTGCAGCTTTGTTCTCTGATATTGGTATCTACAAGAATGTGATGAATATAAAGTATTTCTTCAAGTCATCAACTAGTTTCTTGTAGGGCATCAGCTTCTCATCTTTTGTTTGATACTCCCCATTGACCTGATTGATAATTAGTTGGGAGTCACCATACACGTGTAACTCTACAATTTTCCACTCCATAGCTAGCTTAAGGTCATTTACCAATGCTTCATATTCTAAAATATTTTTGGTGCATGGAAACATCAATTTGTAAGATTTGGGAATCTTGTAACCTTGATGAGTTAGGAATAGGACCCCTACTCCAGAGCCTTGTTGAGTGAATGAACCGTTAAAGTACATCTTCCATGGATATTCAGTTAGATGCATGATTGTTTCATCAGGAAATTCAATTAGTAAAGGTTCATCATCTTGGAGTGGTGAATCAGCCAATTGATCTGCAAGGACCTTGCCTTTGATAGCTCATCGTTCTACATATTCAATGTCAAACTCACTTAGAATTAGGACCCATTTTTCCAAACGTCCTGTCAATGTCATTCTATTTAGGAGATACTTTAGAGGATCTATCTTAGCAATGAGTTTTATTGTATGAGAGAGCATGTAGTGCCTCAATTTTTGTGATGCAAAGATGACTACTAAGCATGCTTTTTTAATAATGCTATAATTGAGCTCATAGGTGACCAGCGTTCTACTAATGTAGTAGATAGCTCTTTCTTTCTTTATTTCATCCTCTTGTGCTAGCAATACTCCTAGGGATGTAGTTGTAGCTTAAATGTATAGGAGTAGGGGCTTTCCATGAATAGGCACCATAAGAATAGGAGTAGCCAAGTATCCCTTCAATTCTTTGAAGTTCACTTCACAGTGTTCATCCTATTTGAAGGTAACCCCTTTATATAATAGCTTGGTAAAGGGTTGTGCCCTATCCGTGAGTTGGGACATGAATCTCCTGATAGATTGGAGTCTTCCTTGTAGTGTCCTTATTTGACTGATGTTGCGTGGAGGAGCCATCTCTAGAATAGCTTTAACTTTAGCGGGGTCTATCTCAATTCCTTTTGCTGAAATAATGAATCCTAGGAGCTTTCCTGATTGAACCCCAAAGGCACATTTCTTTGGGTTGAGCCTAAGTTGGAACTGTTCCATTTGATCCAATATCTTTCTTAGGTTAGAAATGTGAGTACCTCTTTCTTTGGATTTAGCCAATGTGTCATCCACATAGTCCTCCATGTTCTTGTGCATCATGTCATGGAATATAGTTGTCATGGCTCTTTGATATGTTGCGCTGGCATTCTTTAACCCGAATGGCATGACATTCCAGAAAAATGTGCTCCATGCGCATGTAAATGCAGTTTTCTCTTGATCCTCAGGGGCAATTTTGATTTGATTATAGCCCAAAAATCCATCCATTAAAGAATACATATAATAGCCTGTTGTGAGGTCTATAATCATGTCAATGTTAGGTAGAGGGAAGTCATCTTTTGGACATGCTTTATTCAAGTCTCTGAAGTCAGTACAGATCATGATAGATTTATCAATTTTAGATATGGGGACCACATTGGAGATCCATCCTGCATAGGCAATGACTCTGATAAGTCCATCTTTCAACAACTTCTCAAGTTCTGCTTTTACCAATAACGCAACATGAGGATGCATTTTTCTAAGTTTTTGTTTTACGGGCTTGATCCTGGGAGCTATAGATAGGTGGTGCATAATTAGATTAGGATCTATCCATGGCATATCCATATAAGACCATGCAAAGTTGATTTTCTTTTCCCTCAGGAACTCTATAAATTGTGCCTTCTCTTCTTCTAACAAGGATTGTGCAAGGTGGACTTTTTGAGGATTTTCAGCAGTGCCCAAATTTACTGGTTGTGTTGGTTCAATCAACACTGAAGACCTTTCTTGAAAGTATTCGGGGAGGATATCAAGAGTGTCATCCTTTGGTGCCTCTGAGAGGTTTTCACCATTGGATGCATCTTTTTTCTTTACTATTTTTGGATCTGATACTGCCATATAGTGGTTTTCACCATCAGTCTTCTTTTTCTTTGTATTTGTCAGTTTTTTACTAAGAAACTTGATATCCTCCTATGACATGTTCTCGCTCCTTACATTGGTGGAAGAAGGGTATGGTTCACAAGCATTGAGATAACAAGCTAGGGTGTGGTCATTAGGAAATTTGAGGATAGGCGCAAGATCTATTTTAGTCCAATCAATTAGTTCTGGAAGTACCAATGTTAGGGAGTTAGATTCTAGAAAGGACATCATCGTGTTAGCATCAAGACCATTAACCGACATGACATGATCTGTTAAGTTAATTTATTCAATATTTAGATCAATAAGAGTGAGATCATTGTTAAAAGGGTCATTGTTAGTTATATTTAGACCAAACTTTAATGACTCGTCAATAGAAATCTCATCATCATCTCTCTGTAAAAGGAGGCTTCTTGCTTGTAGCCTATGAAATTCTTCTATACTTATGTATTCACTAGTTTCTTTATCAATGATCAGGGGAAGGAACTCTTCTTCTGCTTTAGGATTATCAGTGTCATTGGGAGGAGTGTTAGATTGTTTACAAGGAGCTGAGGGTGCCACAAACATGTGAATCATATCTATTCCAATATCTTTAGTGGGGAAAGATAGCTCTTCCCATTCATAGTCATGAGAGTCAGTGACCTCATCATCAGATCTGTTTAAGTACTCAGCAATATTTATTTGATGCACCCGGTTAGCTATCTTTGGATCAAAGTGTGGTAGATCTAGGACATGTGAAATTGTGACCAATTGCCCCCAGTTAGGATGTAAATTATGTTTTCAGGGTGTCTCTTGAGTAATTGTTGCTATGGTGTCTCCTACCTCTTGAATGGGAGGTTGTGATAACAAAGGGGTGTGAAGATCTTGCAGTACCTCAAAGCTAGGTACATAGCATTCTCCTTGGTAGTTGGGATCCTCTATGCCAACATGTAATAATCTCTCATAGGACCACTGCTATAGTTCATTTGTTTCATCACTCCCTTTATCTGAGTGTGGACTCTCTTTTGAAGTAGGTTTATTAGTTTTAGCATTAAAACCTAGTCCTATTTTGTCTCTAGTGTTCTGAAACTCCATGGGTATAGGTTCAATAAGCCCTTGTCCTATTTCAGTTAGAGGCCCTTTTCCTTTGTGTCTGATTTGCTTGAGGAAATCATATCCCTTTCCATACTATTATGGGGATATCTTTACATGTTTAACCTCAGCCTCCATTGGTTCTCCTTTGTAAAGCCATTCTAAGACTGCATTTTCTTCTATGTTATCTGAAGAAGATGTGGATGCCTTTACCATGCCAATTGCTTTGTGTACTTCTGAACCTTTGGATGTTTTAGGTGTGAATGTCAATGAAGGTTTTCCGTAGGATCTTGGTGACACCGAAAGTTCTGTTAATGAGGGATTTAGGTCCAGCTTGTACTCTCCCATACCTATTTCTTCAAGTTTCAAGGTTTTTCTAAAACTCTTCATAACCATGTCCTTGGTAGTTTCAGGGGTAACTGCATCCATAGCCTCTTTGTTGTGCAGGATCATGCTACCTGCTTTGATATCATTACAAGTGTAGATAGCATCTGCAAGAATCGTTACTTCCACCCCATTATGTGGGAATTTTATGCATTGGTGGTAAGAGGACGCTACATCTTGCATTTCATGAATCTATGGTCTCCCCAGCAGGATATTGTAGGCCAATGGTAGATCCAGAACTTGACATATGATGTTCCTCTAAATCGGTCTAACTCTGATAGGTAGAAAAATAAGACCTTTGGAGGATCTTTCTTCCTCATCATAAGCTTTGATGGTTATCTTGCTTCTAGAGTCAATTGTTTGTTCTGAGAGACCCAGTCTCTTGATTAGATCCAGTGTATAGATATTCAATCTTGCGCCTCCATTTATCAACATGTGTCTAACATAGGATCTATGAATTAGGACTTTGATATGGAGAGGTTGATTATGTGGATGTGTCTGTGCGTGTGTATTTGGGTACCTGTCAGAATCAACACAAACACTCAATAGGTCATTGCATTAGTATAAATGGTTAGATAAAACATTCAAAAACCACTAATATCGGCCTATTGCCTTCTAACTAGAA
>MU226020.1:1247231-1261065 GCA_018584345.1 Thuja plicata
CATTAAATTGATTAAAAGAAATATGCCAAACAGTAACAGGGTCGTTTGGACATAAATCGAGGGCATGATCACACTTAGGGCAAATAGGGTCTATAGTTGCAACAGACCAATTTTAGGTGGTTACAGTGTCAATGACTTATCATCCTCTTCATAAAAGGAGAGGTAATTTGGCACGGAGATGTGATTGACCATTACTTGGAATTTGTCTATATCAATATCCTTTGGGACGTTAGCAACATGTAAAGCTTGTTCTAGGATTTCCCTATGTATGTTGGATATTTTGAGCAACTCAAAAATGAAAATTTTGGTAGAGGTTCATTGAAATTGGTCTACCAAGTCATATTTTACTCTAGGAATAGTAACCATGTGTTTTGTTGTTGGTTTAAGAATAGTTACTATAGGAATCATGGGTGTCGATGTTGGTTTTGGAGGTCATTTGATTATGACTTTTGCTTGGCTCTGTGTTACAACATGTAAGTGGAATGAGACACCTTTGATTGTGACCACATTGATGGATTTGGTTTTAATGTCTAGCATATTGATCACATTATCATTTTTGGAATAGGTGTAGTTTACCTCATTACTCTTCCCTTTGGATGTTTCTCCTTTATCGTAATTAGGAAAGGGTTTGTTAAATGTTGTATGATCCTCATTGGTAGTGTGTCTATCTACTTTGATCTTACCTCCTTCTATGAGGTCTTGAATAACATGTTTAAGCTTGAGGCAATTATTAGTCTTGTGTCTCTTGTTTTTGTGGAAGACACAATAGGAATTATCATCCCACCACCTGGGTTTGACCATTGGTTCCCACGGTTTGGAATCTGGGATTGTAAGAACTTTGTTATCCAATAGTGCTTTTAGAACATTCTCAAGAGGCTCTCCCAAAGGAGTGAATGTTCTTTGAGGTTTTGACGTCCATGTCCGACCCTTGTTATTATCATTGTTTGCCTTGGGTACGGGAGTTGTTACCTTAGCATCCTTGCTCTCTTGCATGATATTGGTTAGATTGAACACCTCAGGTTTGGGATTAATGTTAGAGGCATCAACCACTCCATCATTAACAACATTCTTGTTTTTCTTCCACCATTTAGGCTTGTAGGTGGAGTTGTTAGTTTTGCTTTCATTTTGAAGGGTGATCTCTCCCCTTTTGACCATGACTTCCTCAATATGGAGGGTATTTTTAATCATTCTGTCAAATCTTGGAGAGTCTTGCATTTGTAATGCGTAGTTCAATTTGGGCACCAAGTTATTAATGAAGATCTTCATCTTCTCTATTTTGGGAATGGCCCTTGAATATCATGCAAAAATCTTCCTCCACCTTTGTAGGAAGTGTGTAAATGATTCACCAGTTCTATGTTTGGTATTACATAGGTCCATCATAGTCACATCATGTTGGATGTTGTAGGATTAATATTGGATAAATTGTTGGATCAACTCCTCAAATGTCTTGACCTTAGGGTTTAGTTTCGAGAACCTTTCCATGGCATTACCTCCTAGACTTCTTGGAAACAGTTGCATGAGGTATGTAGGTTCGTGCATGTATTCTATGCTTAGAGAACAGAATTCACTCACATGGTTGTGTGGGTCAGTTTCTCCTATGTACTTTTCATACTTTGGTCTTGCCAAATTGGGAGGAAATGAGACCATAGTGATACTCTTGTCAAAAGGAAATGGACAAATGGCATCCAAAGAGTATTTTGTTTTGGGCTTCTCTTTCTCCTTTTTGAGGTTTGTGAGCTCTATTTGCATCAAATTGAGTTGTTTGGTGAGAATAGATATAGTATTTGGTACTTCCTTTTCCTTGAGCTTTTCCACATCATAATCCTTGGGTAATTTGACACCTATGGATGCTAGATGGAGGAAGTACTTTTCTTTATCGTCATCAATTATCCGTTCCAATATTTTCTGGAATCATTTACTCTGTTTGAGTTTTTTGTACACATCTTCAGGAATCTCCCCTTCACTGTCCAATCCAAATGGGCCATGTTCAAATTTGGGTCCTTCCTCCTCATTTTTATCTTCAGGATTTTTTCCATTGTTATACTCCTCAAAAGCCTCACTCCATCTGCGAGTGTCACTATCCATTTGCGGGGAGTCTAGATCCAGTAAGGAACTATGAGAAGTTTCTCCTTGAAAGTGTGGTGTTTTAGGAGGCACTTTCAATCCTTTAGACATGTACTTGTTGCGTCTTGTGTTAACCATGAAGTTGTTTCTCAATTTTGTCAATGTTTTCCAACAGTGCAAGTGAGAGTTTCAGACCGTTCAAGTGGGCGTGTCTAGGTAAAAGTAACTATTTATTGTTGGTGGATGTAAATGATTCCAGTGTCAGAGGGTTAGAATGCCCTAATAGTGAGCTGGGAACCAAGTTGTTGGTAGAAAGTGTTGTAAAGTTGACTCCTAGAGGATACATGACTTAATTTGTGTTGTCATTATGGCAACAAAGTCATATTAAGTTTTTATCAAAGATAACTTAAAAGATAAAATGACTAAGTATGGAAAACAGGACAGACAGAGTTATACAACGATCAGCACATCAGCGCATGTGTGAGAGATCAAATCAGAGTATGCATGTTTAGATATATATTCTATGTGATGTATGCATACTAATTCCAGACACACGTGGTATGGAATGATGGTACGGACAAGTTACAGGAAGAATAATAGTACTGCAGTTTAGGAAACAGAGCATGTAGCCGACTTTAGTTTTTTGATCAGCATGAATTGTTTTGTTGTGTAAAGGTCAAGCACCTTTGATTATATGTTTGTAATAATGTCTTTAGTATTGTTGTAAACATGCTTAAACCAATTTTTTTTGGAAGAGGTGTGTATTATGTTTTTAGGACCGACTATAGTCTTGTTTTGAGTCGTGTCTATTTAGACATGAACATATAAATATGTAATGTAAATGTATATTACAAGTGTCAAAGAATATGCATGAGAAAGACATAGAAGAGTAGTATAATGAATTCAGTATGAGATAAAGCTTTTTAAGAGAGTAAGAGCATCCGTGCATAAACGGAACTGATCAGACAGTAGTGTCATCATAGTAGTTCATTTTTTGATATAGTGTATATCAACTATCAGAAGGTTGTAGCCTTCATCTTATTGGGTAGTGAGCATAGGCAGTGAGCCATATACCTTTAACAGGGTTTTGTAATAGACTTCTAACTGGGTCATTGTACTTGGATTGTAAAGATTGCTCCTAACAGGGCAAAGGAACTTTAACAGGTTCATTATACTAGTGCAATATTTGTGGGTACCAATTCCCACCGGGGTTTTCCTCTTATCAAGGTTTCCTCGTAATCATGTTATGTGTTATGATTTCTTGTGTTAAGCTTCATTGAATGTATGTTTGATTTATGTTTAAAGTGCTGAAATATAAACAATAGACAAACACTAATTAACCCCCCCCCCCTCTCAGTGTTTCTAACAATTGGTATCAAAGCTCTGGTCCTCTGAAAGAAATTTTAACCACTTGAGGAGATCATGGACTCAACAGAAGCAAAAAATATGAAAAAGAATCTTGAAGCAGCTCTTGAAGATCTTGATAGATCTGAAAAAGAAAATGAAGAACTTAGACTGAAAGTTGATGGCTCACAAATTCTTATCAAGAAATTGAGAAAATATTTGAAATATTTCTCTACAAGTGATTTAGGGAAAATGGTCAAATGAATGAAGAGAATATGTCTCTGAAACATAAAATTGAAAATCTAGATGAACAGCTAACAGACAGTCAAATTTCTACCGAAGAAAAGATCAAAGAAAGAAAACAATTAGAAGATAAACTTTTGCAAGCAAACATGAAAGTCTTGGAATTGGAGAACATAAAGAAAAAGATGGAATTTGAATTAACAGAAGCAAAGGATAAGATTGATAAACTCCACACAAGTTCTGATTCACTTCAATCTCAACTCAATACAAAAAAGCTAAGAGGCGACACTACTGGTCTTGGATACATTGTAGCACAAGTTGAAATCAATTCATTGAAAGAAAGAAAGAAAGCACATGAAGCATCTTCAGAAGAAAAGAAAGTTGAAAATGTTGCAGAGACTAAAACAAATCCACCTAAAGGAAAAATCAAGAAAGTTAATAGAACTTGTAATGCATGTAATAAAAATGGTCATTTGGCAAGAGATTGCAAAGAGGTAAGACCTTTCAATGGTTATTGTTACTCCTGTAATAAGTTTGGTCATAGGGCTATACATTGTAGAAAAAATCAAAGAAATCAGTCACAACACACTCAGATAAATCAGCCTCAAAGAAATTTACAGAACATTACATGTCAAATATGTAATTACAATGGACACACAACAAAGAAGTGCAGCATGATGAACAAGAACATCATACCTCCTATCATCTGTCACACATGTGGAAAGGCTGGACACATCTCAAGGTTTTGTAGATCCAGAACTCAAAAACAAGAGGATCCTAAGAAATCACTATTTGAAGAAGAAGGAAAAGTCAAGTTTGTTCAAGCAAAAGAAGATTCAAGCAAAATTTGGGTTGAAGTAAAGAAGGATAATGTAGAGAACAAAGTAGTTGATGCATCCACAGTGGACGCATCCTCTATTTCTGGTTGAATAGACCTTCTTGGTCTTAGGGGAAGCTATTCTAGCTTGGAACCCCTATGTGGGTGATATACTCACCTCTGAGTATGCGCCTATGGATTCATGCCTATGATCACAAGATATAGAAGTATGCATACACACATTGTCTATAATGCATTCAGAACAAATTTTGAAACTCTCTATGAAAATTTCATACGGTTGCAAACATTAAATGTAGTAACCTTTATAAAAAGATGTAAATGTTTGATCTTCTTCACATTTGCATTCAAGATTACAGAATTTGGAGAGCACAGAAGCACTGAACATCAAAGTATGAAAGAACAATAGATTTGGTGGTTAAGTAAATGGATAAGAATTTGAAACGGAACCCTAGCAATCGTGCCATTTCAAATTATTGTGAAACCCTACTTAATTAAGTTCCAAGTAAGTATGGCAACCCTAGTTGTTTTCAACACTGCTGAGAGGAAGAGATTTGTCTTTAAGAAGCATCCATTCAAGTCCATTCTAGATTATGTTTAAGGAGAATTCTCCCAAACTCCACTCAGAGTCATGCATGTGGAAGATATTCATGCATACATCTACTGCAAGAAGGAAACAATAGGAGACAATAGCATAGCCACTCTTATGGGATCCATGATGAAACTAGACTACTCATTCAAGGATGAATTTGCACATCTGACTGATAACCCTATATTTGAATACTCCAGTGCGCAAGAGCTTTATGAGCCAGAATGGGTGAAGATTTTACTAAGAAGAATACATGATGACCTTTTCTGGATTGGTGAGGTTCATGTCCGCATCACCTCTGACCTAATCCATGAATTAATAGGACTTCCTAAGACTGGACTAGTTCTTCCTACTGGAAAGGATGTCAAGAAGCAAGTTAAACAAGTTTGTTTATCAAGAAGTGACAAGCGCGGTATGACACTTGATCCTATCAAGGAAGATGACATAAAGCTTCTAACTATGATACTTGGTTACAAGTTCCAACATGCAAGAAAACTAAAAAGTGTGTCAGCAGCCATAGTTCTAGCAGCAATAAGGATGGTGAAGGATAACACTCAGTACAATCTATGTGAGATATTGCGAGCTCAATTGATTGACAACATTCAAGTTATCAAGCATAACAAGAACAAGACATTTAGGTTTGGGTCTCTGATTATCTACTTGTACTTCCACATTGTTGGTAAGGTTACAAATCTTTACCTAGATAGAAGCAAACCTACAACGTCTAAGATTTCACTTAAAGCCATAATAGAGAGAAGTGTGAAAGATGCCATGGACATGGATATTAAAACATTTAGGATCAAGATGCAGAAAAGGTTCAGATTATCTGAGAAGATAGTTGATAAATATAAGGAGACCATAAGTTTCATGGTAGAAACAAATTGCACTTGTATGGAGGCAGTTGAACCTAGAACTAAATGGATTCACCCACTTGGTTATGAAGTGGAGGAACATGTGCTAGAAGGATATGCATAATTTCTCTTATCTGCGCCCAAAGATCATAATGAGCCCAGGTGGGGCACTTATAGAGAGAAGACTAATAAAGTAGATTCTATATTATACAGTGCTGATAACAAAAGGAAGGCATCCAAAATTACATCTAGTATCCTAAGAGTTCATGGAATCACTCAAGAAGACTTATATAAAGCCAAGGAAGCTAAGATTGCAAAAGAACTTGAGAAGACTGATGACATCCATAAGAAGAAGAAAGTAGAGAGCACCTCTGCGCCCTCTACCACCATTGACCTAGACTCATCGCCACCTTCTATACCAAGAAAGAAGTCTAGAGGAAGGAAGCAAGCGCCCACAAGTCACCCATTCTCAAGAACTACACAGAGCACAATAAGAAATACTCAAGCTCCTCCTGAAGTAGGATTCAAACCTAGTCTAAATGTCTTAAAGAACAGGATTGTTAATGAAAGAAGACTATACACACTTGCTAAGGTTCATGACAAGTATCAAGAGATAGATAAATCTGAGATACATTCTATGATCATCTCTCATATGATTAAGTTTAAGAAATCAGTTCTAGTACTTAAGACAGTGATACCTGATAAGCTATGGAACATACTAGAAATAATGAAGAGACATGTAATTGAGGAAGATATGAGGATAAGAGAAGAAACATTGGATAATCTTATCCATGTATGCTCACATGATCAGGAGGAAATTCTGTCAGATCTGGTGAAGCCTCATCTAAGAACTAAGACAAGAACAGTTCATATTATGAACAAGGAATATGAGTTAGTTGGGAAAGAGATAGAAAAATATTTTGCACAAGAATTTATGGATAGACACATGTATCCATCAATGACTCCTACAACTAAGGTAACTCCAGCTCCTCCCAAACAGGTTACAGAACCAGTGATTCAAAATGCACCTATGACAGATCCACAGGTTTTAGCGCCCTTAGTGTCAATAACTTCTGATACAGCAAAAGACTCAAAAGATACTATAGTGATTGATGATATCAAGATATCCATGATAGCGTCTAACAATGACATGGACAAAGTTGATAAAGCATTTGTAAGCACTGAAGATATGTGCACTGATGATACATTTGTACAACAAGATGAAGTTCCCTCCAATGATCCAATAGACTTGAATAAAGAGAAAGATACTCAAGATAATGAGACACCAGTCAAGGAGATACCAGTAAAGAGTGAATGCATAGATACTAGTCAAAACACTATATTCACTCCATCCACTTTACCATCTACTTCATTGTTGTCAAGGTTAACTCCTGACTCAGCAAGTTTAGATGCATGGGGAGAAGAAGACTTAATAAAGATCAGTGTCCTAGCTATGAAAAAGGCCAAAGAAAAATAGGTTATGAGGAACCCTCTTTTCTTGGAATCAGTAAACATCTTGAATGATCTAGTACCTATAGATTAAAAAGTAGCCAAAATTCAATTAGTTGAAGATGTCGACAGCATTCTAACAAGCTTCAAAGCACACTTTACAGACCTAGTAGACTCTGCTACTAGAATTGCAGAAGATGAGTATAAAAAGGAGAGATTGAATGAATTGGTAAAGAATTTTACCTTAGACTTAAAATCTTTAAATATTGGGCAATCTATATTGAAAGAATTGGCAGCTAAAGGTAAGAAGATTATAGCAAACTACATGGACAGAGTGAAGTTCACCTCTGAACATATCAAAAAGATAGAAGAGGGAGAGATCATGGTGGACACTATTAGAAAATCAGTTGAGACATCCACCCAAGACATGAACATCTGTAACAATGTCTATCAAGGATAGTTGGACAAAATTGAAAAAGAAAAATTGGAGATCATTAAGATAAGAATTAGGCAGACCCAACTGAAGAATGCTCTTGCGCCCTCTCTAGCAGTTTTGGAAGATAACACCAAATAGATTGATGGAACCATTGTCACATATGATCAAGGTCCCTACATGGATTTGATAAAGATGGAGAAGCTAACATATGCCTTATGCACGCATCTCCAAATAGTTGATGTAATGAAGGTATTCTGGCAGAAAGAGATCCAATCTCTTCAGATTGTGTACCCAGATGTTTACATGGAGTAAGTATCTAGAAACTTACAAGTTTTGGACACATTTTTCATTAATGTCAAAGGGGGAGTAATGTATATAGAGAATGTGTATATATGGGGAGCAATATATGATATATGTTAAAGAGATGCAATGATATACAATTATTTTGTGTGTTAAGTCATTTTGAGAAACTTGGCCACATTCCTTTGTTGCCATTAATGACAAAGGGGGAGATTGTTAGCAAGTTGAATCCTAGAGGATACATGACTTAATTTGTGTTTTCATTATGGCAACAAAGTTATATTAAGTTTCTTTCAAAGATAACTTAGAAGATAAAATGACTAAGTATGAAAAATGGGACAGACAGAGTTATACAGCGATTAGCACATCAGCGCACATGTGATAGATCGAATCAGAGTATGCATGTTTAGATATATGTTCTATGTGATGTATACATACTAAGTCCAGACACACATGGTACAAAATGATGGTACGAACAAGTTACAAGAAGAACAGTACTACTACAGTTTAGGAAACAGAGCATGTAGCCAACTTCAGTTTTTGGATCAGCGTGAATTATTTTATTGTGTAAAGGTCAAGCGCCTTTGATTATATGTTTGTAATAATGTCTTTAGTATTTTTGTAAACACGCTTAAACCAATTTGTTTGGAAGTGGTGTGTATTATGTTTTTAGGGCCAACTATAGTCTTTTTTTGAGTCGCGTCTATTCGGACATGAACATATAAATATGTAATGTAAATGTATATTACAAGTGTCGAAGAATATGCATGAGAAAGACATAGAAGAGCAATGTAATAAAGTCAGTATGAGATAAATCTCTTTAAGAGAGTAAGAGCATCCGCGCATAAATAGAACTAATCAGACAACAGTGTCATCACAATAGTTCATTTTTGATATAGTGTATATCAATTATCAGAAGGTTGTAGCCTTCATCTTATTGGGTAGTGAGCTTAGGTAGTAAGCCATATACCTTTAACAGGGTTTTGTAATAGACTCCTAACAAGGTCATTGTACTTGGATTGTAAAGACTGCTCCTAATAGGGCAAAGGAACTTTAATAGGTTCATTATACTAGTTCAATATTTGTGGGTACCAATTCCCACCAGGGTTTTCCTCTGATCAAGGTTTCCCCGTAATCATATCATGTGTTATGAGTTCTTGTGTTAAGCTTCATTGAATGTATTTTTGATTTATATTTAAAGTGTTGAAATATAAATAATAGACAAACATTGATTCACCCCCCCNTTGATTCCCCCCCCCCCCCCCCTCCTATCAGTGTTTCTAATAGAAAGTGGGTAGACCACATGTATTGAACTGATTGTGAAAGACTGACTAAGCATGCAAGGTAGACATTCAAAAGAGTTTTGAAATTTAAACAGGGAGACTAGAAAAGACAACAAGAACCAGCTAAAGACTTTCTAAGAAAAACTTCTACAAGTACCCTCTGTCCTAGATGCGAGCTCCCAGATGCGAGCCTAAATCCTAGATGCAATTGTGTGCTAACCAAATGCGAGCTAGTATATAGGATGCGATCCCAAATACCAAATGCGATACAGGGTATACAAGATGCAATTTTATGATGCCTTTGTCAGTTTTTTACCAGTTTTAAAATTTGCATTTTGGGAGTTCATGCAATCTGTTTGATTTGTGATTGTGTTTGGAGACTTGCCAGTGAAGAACACATGTATCTGAAGGTTTGAATATTGTTGCTTGTTTTGAATAAGTTTATCTTTTTAGTAATTTTTTTTCAAGCACGTCAAACAAATTTGCATTGTTAGGAGGGTGAAACAAACACTCATCTTTTTCCTATTCTCTATGTGGAGGATGAAAATCTTTACTCATTGACTCAGGTACACACTCAAATTCTAATTAGAATACAGCGATCACCAAGCACGCAATGTCTCTAGTCATGATGTTGTATTAGCCGACTCCAAATGCAAGTGAGGGCACAATATGATGAGTGTCTTGGGGAAATTACTTTTTTCCTTGCACAAAGATTATCACCCTTTTGGAGATGAATTAGAAACTCTTTTAGTTGACGTTGTTATAGATTATTGGGAAATCCATTTGAAATCATCTCCCATAGAATTACAAAAGGCAAAATTCAGGCATATAGCTCTATGAGTACCTGAATATATGTAGTCTCCCAAGCAAGATTCAAGCGGCTCCACTCTACATATACCCAATCATGTTCAAGGAATGATGTCAAAATTTCATGAACAAAATTGGCTCCATCTTTCGAGGCTTTAGCCTATGAGGAAGCAACTATTTATAGTGAGTTGGAAGGTTTGGCGTAAAACCTATCCTCGCTTGGGTCATTCCCAGGAGATTTTTTCCTCAACCGACAATCCCTCTACTATTTAAATATGTGTACCAAGGATTGGCAAGCTTTGGATGTCTAGATTTTTGATTCCTCTGAAGAAGAAGAGCATACTCTCCTAATCTAAGTCATTTTCTCCCAAAACAGAGTCAAGCAAAGTGGTTCTTTCCCTCAAGCAATGTTGTGCCTGATTTAGATGTTCCCATTTTAATAAAAACAAGATTTCTTGAAAGTAGATTTGGCTTGTTCAATTAGCCTCAATAATTAGTGAGTTTTCTTGTTCAATTTTTGTGTCCCAAAAATGAATTATATAGTTGAGCTTGTTCTTTGATTCACAAGATTTTAGTGATTTGTGTTGTTCATTTACTGATCCCAAAAGAATTATACAATTTGATCGCTTGTTCAATTAACTCCAAATGTTGTTCAACCCATAAACTGATGTATGAGTTTCTGATTTTCCTTAAAAAGGAAAAGAGCATAGTCCTCTAGTCAGTTTAGTGATAGATTGGAAAATGTATCTTAGTTTTTAAATCAAGTAAATAGAAGTCAAGATGGGGGTTGGCAACCTGAGAAACTGAGTTAGTATCTGTTATGTAGCAACTCCCATGAAAGATTGTCAATATCAACCTGCAAACAATCGTTAAGCTATCCAAAAGACCAAAGAAATTAGATAAACAAACGTTAGTGCTTAAGCAATGTAGTTCACTAAAATTTTCACCAGATGCGATCAAGAAAGATAGAAAATGACATAAAACCAGATGCAATCTTCCTCACCAGATGCAATTTAATGCTTACAAGATGCGAGCCCAAACCAGAAATGATTCAGGGAATCTCAGATGCGAGCCTCATTTACTGTGGTGTGAGGGCGTATCCCAGATGCAATCCTGAATGACCAAAAATGACCCTATACCAAAATTCTAGGCATGCAAATTAGTGAAAAAGTAATATAAAATTAGGCCAAGTTGGAAATTGTGCCCCACGGTGGGCGCCAAAAATGTGTGTGTATATTTGTGCACCTATTATCTGCAATACAACACTTCAATAAGTCATTATGTTAGTGAGAAACAAGGGTTAATGAGTATATAAAACCCTAACATCGACCTATTTCTTTCTAACTAGGATGAGTGTAGCAAATAACATAAAAGCCCTCAGATTATGCTAAATACCAGTGACATAAACAACCTAGCATGAAAGATTTTGTTTAAAAACAACTATTTAACTATTTAGCATGCATATTACTATAAAATGGACATTATAAACATATGGGAAAGTGACTAATGGAGTGTGCATGAAGCTATGAAGGAATGGGTAGCATAACAATGCTTTGAGATTCCTTCAAAATCTTGGCATAACAACACTACTATTTGAAATTTTTAGGCTTTTATGAGCTCTAAATCCCTTCAATTTATAGATGAATGGGAGAGAGAGGGAGAGAGAGAGAGAGAGAGAGAGAGAGAGAAGGTTCATTAATGGAGCCCCTAAGGTCATTAATGAGATGTAAGAGCCATTAATACCTTGAGCATTAATGAAGGATGGGCAAGAGGGAATATCCATTAATGGGTCATTAATGGATTTCATTTAAGAGGCATGGAGGAGTGTAAGACTCAACTTGGCAAGTTGGTCCTTAGAGAAGTCATGCTTGAGAAAGTTGACTTTCTCAAGTGGGTTGAGTTGTTAATCATTCCCTAATGGAATGTGACAACATTAGGAGGTGAGTTAGAGTAGAATTAGAATTAGGGTTAGATTAGCAAGGGTGGAATGGGTTGTGATGGGTTAGAACCCAGGGTAGAAGTGGTTGAGATAGGTTAGGTTGGGGTTTAAGGAAATATAAATGAAATGAATTAAACTTATTTAATTTATTTAAAATATAGGAATTTAATTATTTAAGAATTTTATTGCTTTTTAATAATTAAGCGGACTATAGCCATTTTAATTAAATTAAATAGGCTAGGGGAATGGGTTATTTGCAAGTGGATAATTGATTTAGGGGTTTATTTAATTCCTTTATAATTAAACTATAGCCATTTTTTGAACTTGTTTTGATTTAATGGTTTGAATTGGTTTGAATCATATGGATATAACAGTTAATATAATTTAGTGATAAAAATCACCTAGGACATTAAATTTGATTTAAAATAAATTATGCCAAAGTAACATTGTCATGACACAATTGGGGGTATGATCACACTTAGGGCAAATAGGGTCCATAGTCAGAACAAACCAAATTCAGGTGGTTACAGGTAAAATATTGGTAATGTTTGAAATGGCTTGTATTCATTGATATTTTGGTTGAAAATGCAATAAATGAATTTTTTTGAGCAGGAATGAAAGTGAGGCAGCGCAGTTTGGAAATTGGAACCAATTCTAGAGGTATTGACCATGTAGTACAAATATATATATTCTAGAAAGTAGTGTAGAGGAAATTTTACATGAATGTATAAGGGAAATTACCAATGTTTTGTGAAATTTGAGTGGTGTTTGAAGCAAGAAATTGAAGCGGTCTTCTACCCAGTAAAGAGGCGATGGAAAACACTTTGTATCTTCTGAGAGAGTTTGGTGTGAATGACTATTGCATGGGGTTATTGTCAGATTTGAGTGTAGCAGAGGTGAAGAAGAAAGTACCTTATGTCCTCAAGATCGTCAATCTAATTAAGGTCCTTCTCTCATGTTTTCTTTTCATAAATATTTTGTTTCTTCACAACGTAAAAGGAAAGGGGAAGTTATGACATAAATAAAACCTTCATGCAGAAGCTCCACGGGACAAGTGCCAGGAATTTCCTGGTAGTCAGGTTCCCACTGCAAGGATGCAGCCCATTTTACTTGACCGTGTTGAACTGTAGTAAAGACAAATATGACTTCCTGGTGGAGGTGAATGAAATCCATCACCTCCATGAGACAAAATTAAAGCTGACACTACGAGATCTATGTGAATAGCTAAGGGATCCGAACATAATGTTTGTGGATTATTAGAGGGCATTTATGAGCATAATGAAACATTCTAAAAGACGCAGTGGGTAAAATATTGGTAATGTTTGAAATGGCTTGTATTCATTGATATTTTGGTGGAAATGCAATAAATGAATATGTTTGAGCAGGAATGAAAGTGAGGAACGTTGCATGCTGCGACGAGGGAGGAGATTACAACTATAGTCTTGCGGTTGTTTGTAGAACAAGCTCTTCAAAGCAATGTTTAGAGGAAAAGAAATATGTATACTAGGATGACTTCCATCCAACTGATGCACTCAACAAAATAATTTCAGCTACATTTGCATCAAGGAAATGTTAGAGTAGTCGAGTATTGCTAATAATTAAATCAGTTAATTATTAGTTATCTACTCTTAGCTTAAGTTAGACTTAGGAAGTTTCTATTTCCTAGTAGTTTCCCTTTTAGGGTTTCGGTATCC
>MU226020.1:1269753-1326733 GCA_018584345.1 Thuja plicata
AAAGATTCTAACATAAGCATCAAAGACATAAAGGTCAAGATGACTGTGATGTTAGCTTACCCAATTTAATATAGCAAAACCACGTTCGCATCAAGGCATAGAGGCCAGGATGACCAGCAGAACGGTTGTGCAAATATAGTTAAGCATAAAGCAAGAAGCAAATAAAATCATGCCCCATGTCCCAAGTCCTCTAATTATGCATCATTAAGAGACTTATTAGACAAGGACACTCAATGAAAATCAATAATAGTCAGCACATAGAAAAGATCATGACATAGATCAAGCAAAGTGTTGTGTTTAAAAATTTAAGTGTGTTAACTTATACTGAGTTCCAAGGATAAGGAGTGAATGCTTGCAAGCAGGTAAGACCACATGACAAAACTGGGTAAGACCAAACTGATAAGTGTTGAAAAATATTCGATGTCAAGGGTTGTATTAAAAAATACAGTTGGGGTGGTGTTGAAAAACATTGTTTGCGAGGTGTCCTAAAGACTAATGCATCCAAGAGACCAAAGCTAACACAGTTATGCCCCCTAGACAAAGACAAAGACCAACTCCAGACCAAGGAAACAAGGACAAGGAATGATGGAGAAAGGCTAAGTGTCAAGGACACGCGCTAGGAAATAGGGGTGCAAAGGCCTCAAGTAGCGCCCATTTTCAGGTTTTCACCACTTGGATTTTATTACAATTTTTTCATTTTCTCATTTTTTCATGTTTTTGTTGTTTTTTTCAGGAATTTTTATTATTTTTTTGAATTTTTGCTACTAAGGCGCCTATTTCCAAGTTTTCACCAAGGCACTTTTTCTATTTTTTTGAGTTTTTTGAATTTTTTTTTATTTTTTTGGAATATATAATTTTTTTTTGGAGATACATCAAAGTGCCTATTGCTAGGTTTTCACTAAGATGATCATTTTTTCAGAACATTTTCTAATTTTTAGCATTTTTGACAATATATCATTTTTTGGGTTTTTTCAGGATCAATAATTATGTACAAAGGATGCCCCCAGATAGAATGGGCATCATGGATAGAACTTCTTTAGGTGCAAGACATTGATAGGATCAGGGAGTTGCTCTCCCTTTTCTGTAGATAGTAAATAAGCACATGTCCCAAAAGTTGTTGTAATGATGTAAGGTCCAAGCCAATTAGGTTCAAATTTTCCCTTTTGATCTCTATGTTGTTGATTCTTAGGATTTTCACATAGGACAAGATCTCCTACTTGGAATTCTCTAGGTCAAACTTTTTTGTTTAAGGGTTTAGACATGCGCTTTTGATAAACCCGCATATGGTCAAATGATGCTTGACATTTTTCATCTAGAAGTTCTAACTCTTGAAGTCTCATGGCATGGTAGTCTTCATCTGTAACTAGACCTTTGAGGGAAACTCAAAGTGAAGGAATCTCAACCTCCAAACGTAACACTGCTTCAGCACCATATGCAAAGGCAAAAGGAGTAGCCCCAGTAGGAGTACGAATACTCATTCTATAGGCCCACAAAGCCAAATTTATCTATAAATGTCAATCTATACCATTCTTACAGACTGTTCTATGTAAGATTTTAAGAATGGTCTTGTTTGATGCCACTACTTGTCCATTTCCTTGCGGGAAGTAAATGGAGGACCAATTTTGTTTAATATTGAATTTCTTGCAAAGTTGTTTAAGGTCCTTATTTTTGAACTGGCCTCCATTGTCAATGATAATCTCAGAAGGCATGCCATATCGACAGATGATATGGTTCAAAATGAATATAGAGACTATCTTGCCCAAGGCAACAGAAAGTGGTACAGCTTCTACCCATTTGGTGAAGTAATCAGTAGCAGTAATAATAAAATTGTGTCTTCCTGATGAGTTGGGATGAATCTGCCCAACAAGATCAAAGGCCCAACGCTGAAATGGCCAATGAGATATAGAAGGAATGAACTCCCTGCCTGGAGCATGTATCAGGTTACCATATTTTTGACATTTTTCATAGGACTTTGCAAAAGCTACTGCATCAATATGCATCGTAGGCCAATAGTACCCCGCCCTAAGCAACCTTCGGGCCATGGCAAGACCATTGGAATGTCCCCCACAGATACCCTCATGGATGTCAACTAACACTTGGTCAAATTCTTCCTTTTCTAAGCATCTAAGATGTGTTCCATCTAGACCCCTCCTATACAAATCACCAACGATAAGGGAATGGCGAGAGGCGTTTCAGGTAAGGTTTTTGCATTTAGATCGGTTAAAGGTTTCAGGTATAATTCCATCACGAAGGTATGAGTAAATGGCACCATAACTGGATAACTCACGACCAACAAGGGTACAAATGACATGGATTTCTTGGGAGTCATAGATAGGGTGATGTATCTCTTCCACCAGGAATTCAAATCTGGATTCATGTTGCTCTAACTGAAGGAGTGAAGCAAGTGTATCCATAGCATCAACTGGTTTATTTTCTGCTCTAGGGATTTGCTGAAATGTGACAAATGTGAAGTAGTGTTTCAAGGAATCAACCATTTTCTTATAAGGTACCATTTTCTCATGTTTTGTTTGATATTCATCATTAACTTGGTTGATTATCAGTTGTGAATCCCCATAGATGTGTAACTCGGTGATTCTCCATTCTATGGCCATCTTAAACCCATTTTTTAAAGCTTCATACTCAGCAATGTTGTTTGTACATGGAAACAATAATTTGTAAGACTTAGGAATCGTGTACCCATGAGGAGAAACAAACAACACACCAACTCCTAAACTGTTTTGCATAAAGGATCCATCAAAGAACATCTTCCATATTCTTTCATTCATATACATGAGGTGCTCATCTAGGAAGTCAACCTGAATAGGTGCATTATCTTGTATTGGGAAATCAGCCAATTGATCTTCTATGGCCTATCTTTTGATTGTTTTACGCTCAATGTACTCTATGTCAAACTTTAAAAGTATCAGCATCCACTTAGCAAGTCTACCTATGAGGGCAGCCTTACTTAGCAAATACTTGATTGGATCTATTTTTTCTATGAGGTGTATAGTTTGCGCAAGCATGTAATGTCACAAAGTTTGGGAAGCAAACACAACTGCAAGCCAAGCTTTCTCAATGCTGGTGTAGTTAACCTCATATGAAACAAGAGTATGGCTAATGTAGTATATTGTTGTTTCTTTCCCATTTTCATCAAGTTGAGCCAATAATGCCCCCAGGGAAGATTCTATCACTGAAATATATAGAATAAGTGGTTTTCCTGGGATAGGAGGCATTTAAATAGGATGATTTGCCAAGTATTTCTTGATTTGATCTATGCTCTTTTGACAATCCTCATTCCAAACACATTTGACTCCTTTGTGTAAGTTCTTGTTGAAGGATTGAGCTCTATCCGCCAATTGTGAAATAAATCTCCTTATAGATTGAAGACGTCCTTGAAGACTCCTCATTTGACTAATGTTTCTAGGAGGTGGCATATCTATGATTGCTTGGACCTTTTCAGGGTCAACCTCTATTCCTTTTGCTGAAATGATGAATCTGAGTAGTTTTCCAGAGGTGACTCCAAATGCACACTTTTTAGAATTTAACCTTAGTTGAAATTGTTCCATGCGAGCTAGAATGACTTCTAAATCATCTAAGTGTGTATCTCTTTGTTTAGACTTGGCCAAGGTGTCATCCACATAATCTTCCATGTTTTTATGCATCATGTCATGAAAAATGGTTTTCATAGCTTGTTGATAGGTGGCTCCTGCATTTTTTAATCCAAAAGGCATAATGTTCCAACAATAGGTACCCCATGCGCAAGTGAATGTAGTCTTTTCTTGATCTTCAGGAGCTATCTTAATCTGATTGTATCCGTAAAAACCATCCATCAAGAAATAAATCTCATAACCCATAGTCATATCCACTATCATGTCTATATTGGGAAGTGGAAAGTCATCCTTTAGGCATGCTCTATTGACATCTCTAAAATCTGTGCAAACTCGAATGGATTTGTTAGTTTGGAAACTGGTACAATGTTTGATATCCATTCAGCATAGGCGATAGCTCTTATGAATTTTGTACCAAGGATTTTCTCTTATTCTGCTTTGACTAAGAGAGCTATGTGAGGATGCATCTTCCTCAATTTTTGTTTAACTGGTTTGACACCCAGAGATATGGACAAGTGATGCATGATAAGATTAATGTCCAACCCTGTATATCTGAATAAGTCCACACAACATAGATCTTATTTTTCTGTAAGAACTTAGTGTAAGCTTATTTTTCTTGCGGTGACAAGGACTCAGCCAAGTGTACTATTTGTGGGGCCTCATATGTACCCAAATTGACTACTTGTGTTGGTTCAATAAGCACTGAAGATCGATCTTGAAATTAAATAGGGAGACAATCAAGTACCTCGTCCTTAGGCACCTCAGAGAGGTTTTCACCCTTGGACACGTCATTTATTTTTACTTTTTTCAGTTCTAACACCGCCACATAGTGGTTTTTGCCATCAGAACTCCTATTCTTTTGATTTTATTTTCTTTTTATTTTGTGACTAAGGTATTTGATGTCTAGCTTTGTCATGCTGGTAGCCGGCTCACTGGTGGAAGAGACTATGGGTTCAATGGCATTTAAGAAACAGGCTATCTCATAATCATTTTGGAATATTAAAAGCTCAGGTTCTTGAAAGTGTTGGGACCAATCAATGAGGTTAGGATGAACAAGAGGCAAGTCAATGACTGGTTTAAGGTTATAAATATGAGTGATATTATCGCTAGTGACCAAAGAGTCAGAGTCTGTCAAGTATCCCTCTAAGCTACCCAAATCAAGATTCGTCCTAACAAGCGAAGAATCATCCACTAAAGCAACACATGGGTTCAAATCCTCTAATCCTACACAAGACTCGTTAGCTACCTTGGGTTGAGAACTATAAATTTGAATAACATCAATATCTCTATCAAGTGTGGAGGACTCGGAAAAGGAGTCCCATTCATACTCATGTGAATTGGTATCCGAACTGTGACTAGGATGTTTACACCATGAAGGTTTAGGACATCTTGAGGTGGAAGGTCCAGTGTCACCTTCTCTTTCTGTTAAACGATCAAGATTCTTTCATTGACCTTGTCTGAAAGGATCTTCTATATCTAATTCATCTTGTTCTAAAGCTGCAACTGACGCATGAGTGACTGAAATATCAGAATCTCCCCAAAGGATATTAGTGGAAGGGACCCAATCTTCACACATATCTTGCTGATTTATCAAATTAGGTACATATTCTTGTTCATCTTCACTATCTGACTCATCAAAGAGAGGGTTAGTGCACTTGTTGTAATTCTCAAATCCTAGGCCAATCGGCTTCTTGGACTTGTGTCCAAAAATAGCATGATCAAGAGGTTCAGCTCTAGCATTCAAATTGTGATTAAGAGGGTCGTATCCAGGATAGCCCATTTTTCTGACAAAAGTATACCCTCTTCCATAAGCATTAGGAGAGGGAGAGAAGTTCTCATTGTGCATATATTTCTCTTCTCTATAGATCCAATCTCTAACAAATGTCTCCTCTTTCTTATCTTGGATAGGCACTAATGATTCTACAAATGTGCCAAATAAGGTCACAGCTAAAGAGGAAGGTTTCTTTTCTTGTGAAGGATTGCCATAAGACCGAGGTGAAATTGGTAATGTTATGAGGGAGTTGATTTGATACCCCCCATGCCAAGGTCTACTGACTTGAGTTTGTCTTTACATTCGGCTAAGGTTGCATCAAAATCTTATGCTTCTCTATTGAGGGGAACATGAGCTCCCGCTGAAATGGAATTAACAGATAAAGTGTTATCCCCAAGGATACAAATATCTATTCCATTGTAGGGGAACTTAACACATTGATGATAGGTAGATGGCACCGCTTGCATATCATGAATCCACGGCCTACCAAGTAAGATATTATACGCAAGGGATCCAGCATCAACAATTTGAAATATAATGTCTTTTTCAACAGGACCAATCCTAACAGGAAGGATGGCCAACCCCTTGGAACTTATTTCTGCCTCATCATAGGCTTTGATAGTGATCCTTTTTATGGTATCTATGACTTTCTCAGAATAACCCAATTCTTTCAAAATACTAAAGGAACAAATATTAAGCCTAGCACCTCCATCCATCAACATGCGCCTAACACGGGTTCTATGGATCATGACCTCAATATGAAGGGAAAGATTTTGTGGGTGGTTCAAAGCTTTATCATCATCCTCTGAAAAAGTAAGGTAATGAGGGCAAGCAATGTGATTAACCATGTTCTAGAATTGACCAACATCTAAGTTGTTGGGGATGTTAGCCATGCGCAAAGCATCCTCAAGGATTTGTTTATGTCTCGAGAAAAACTCTAAGAGCTCAAAGATAGAAATCTAAGCTGGGGTTCTCTGCAATTGATCAAAAAGACTATAACTTGACTTAGGATTAACTGTTGGTTTTAAGGTGACAACCTTGGATGCCACTTTCTTAGATTTACTTGATTGGCTTGAATTAGGTCCTCTAATGACAACAGGACCTTGACTTCGTATAATAGCATTAAGAGTTTGAGATGACACTCTAGAGTTGGGACCCCTTAGCACCACAGCAGGTTCTTTATCAAAAATAGGAGGAGAGTCTTCATCTAGATCATAACCATAAGGATCTCTTCCACTCATCATATTTACATTTTCTTCTACAAATTCAAGCATGTTGATGGTGTTCTCCGCATCTATGTAAGTATAATTGATCTCAGCCTTGCCATTCTTAACTTTAGAGGTTTCCCCCTTTTCATATTTGGGCAAGGGTTCCTTGAATGCCTTATGATCAGCGTTGGTGTTTAATCCATCTATCTAAAGTTTTTCATTTTCAATGAGATCTTGAATGATGTGCCTGAGTTTGTAGAAGTGTTCAATGTCATGTCCAATACCATTGTGAAATATGCAAAAGGCCTTCTCATCCCACCAATGTGGCTTAACATCAGGTACACAAAAATTCATAGGATCTTGAGGATGTGCAAGGTTATTGGCGATAAGTATTTTCAAAATATCCTCATATGAGTCACCAAGTTTTGCAAATTGACATCTTTCTCTCTTAGGCTTATCTTGGTATCTTGTCTTACTTTCTTGTTGATTAGATGTATTGAGCTTCATGGCTTAAACAGTGCTAGATAAGTGGAGCACACGTTGATCTTGAACTATTGGGTCCTAGGATGTCTTAAGTGGTCCTAAATGGTCCTACAATACATTAATAGGTCCTAGGATGTCTTAAGGGTTCTTATATGTCCTAAGAGATCCTAAGGTTTCCTCATATGTTTATTAATGCATCCTAGGATACCTTAATAAGTTTAGGGATACATTAATGGGTCCTAAAGGATCCTAGGATACATTAATGTTTTGTAGGAGTCTTAAGGTGTGCTAAGAGGTCCTAGTTGCCTCAATAATTACTAAGGGGTCCTAAGATACACTAATGGGTCCTAGGGTGTCTTAAGTGGTCCTAAAGGGACCTAAGATACATTAATAGGTCTTTGGATATCTTAAGGGGTCCTAAGGTCTCATAGTAGATGTATAAATATGTCCTAGGATAGATTAATGTGTTTTGGGATACATTAATGTGTCCTAAGGTGTCCTAACACACATTAATAGTTTGTAGTCCAATATTAAGTGGTTCTAAGGGGTCCTAGGTGCCTTTAGAGGTCCTAGGATACACTAGTGGGTCCTAAGATGTCTTAAGTGGTCCTAAAGGAGCCTAAGATACATTAATGGGTCCTAGGATGTATTAAGGGCTCCTAGATGTTCTAAGGGATCCTAAGGTCTCCTCGTACATGTATTAATGCATCTTAGGATGCATTAATGGGTTTTGGTATACATTAATGGGTCCTAAGGTTGCCTAGGATACAATAATGGTTTGTAGGAGTCTTAAGGGGTGCTAAGGGGTCCTAGGTGTCTTAAGAGGTCCTGTGGGGTCCTAGGATACACTAATGGGTCCAAGGATGTCATAAGTGGTCCTAAAGGGGCCTAAGATACATTAATGGGTCCTTGGATGTCTTAAGGGATCCTATATGTCCTATGGGGTTCCTAAGGTCTCCTAATACATGTATTAATGCATCCTAGGATACATTAATGGGTTATAAGGGGTCCTAGGATACATTAAAGGTTCGTAGGAGTCTTAAGGGGTTCTATGGTATCCTAGGTGTCTAAAGGGGTCCTAATGGGTCCTAGGATACACTAATGGACCTTATGATGTATTAAGGGATCCTAAAGGAGCTAAAAATACATTAATGGGTCCTAGCATGTCTTAAGAGGTATTATATGTCTTAAGGGATCCTAAGGTCTCCTTGTGAACATATTAATGCATCATATGACACATTAATCTCTCTCTCGCTCGCTCTCTCCCTCTCTCTCTCCTTTTAATTGGTCATCTCTCTATACCTATCATTATTTATAGAGATAGATAAATAAAAATATGTGAAGGGGAGAAATATTAAAAGAGGGAATTAAGGGAAGAGAAGGAGATAGAGGGAGAGAGATATATAAATATGTTGAAATGGAGATAGGGAGGGGAAAATGTGGTATTTTTTTGTATGAGTTGGATAGATAAAGGGATAGAGATATAAAGGGATAAACATATATATATATAAACAAAGGGAGAGGGGTGAAGATAAGTAGAAGCATAAGACCCCCCTCTACCTATGCCTACATATTAATTCTCTCTCTCTCTCTCTCTCTCTCTCTCTCTCTCTCTCTCTCTCTCTCTCTCTCTCTCATATCTTCATTTGGATCAATTGGTGGTTGATATGGATACAATGGAAACTATTGTAGTACTTCTTCATGGGTATCTGCACTCTCACCAACCTCTTGAGATACTCCAATTCTATCTAATAGATCAAGGGACATTTGAGCCATAGGTATTATAGCTCTTGGTTCTAATCTAATGGATGAAACATTTGGGGAGGGTGAGGGAACAATAGGTTGATCAGACATCAACATAGATTCATTTTGAATAAACAACTCTATTCTCCTAACCTGGTCATCTTTATTAAGGAGTTCACCTATATGAAGAATATGTAAGGAATAATAGTCCACCAACACAACTGAGAGGGGGGTGAATTAGTTGTGAGACAAATTAATAAACATTAAACTTTATACATCAAAAAATTAATCCAAATGATAACACAGTAAATGCAAACACCATAACACAATCCTTTATTGTCAAGGAAACCCTATTAAAGGTACAACCCCAGTGGGAATTAGCACCCACAAATGATGTATTGAGAGTATAGTATCCATGTTAAAAGAATTATCCATGTTAGGATCTTATTGCTGCATTATAGTACATAGTCCCTATTAAAGGATAGACCTTGTTAGGAGTCAAGAGTAACAGTGGGCTCACTTCCCAAGCACACTACCTAAAGAAGGTTAAATCCACCCTTAGAACTTACTATCTGAAATACAAATGTGTATGAGATATACAATCCAGTGAATTGTCTGATAGAAAATGTCTTTGCTTGGTCAGTTCCAATGAAGTAACATAATCACAACCTCTGCTTTACATCCAGCAAACACAAGCTTGCAGCTTCCACAATTATATTTCCACTTCGCACTCCCTTCCCATCCTTTCTCCTATATACCCTATTACAATAATTAATTAGGTCGGCCAATTAGGCTTCCCCAATGTAAAAATGGTTACATAACCCCTTGCTAAGATACACATGGTACCTATAACAAGTAAACATAAGACATAATCCATCAATTGTAATACAAGATCTATAATTCATGCTCGCAATCGATAATACACGCTTCATATTTCAAGTCGGCCCCAAATAGGTCTCCTCCAGAACACACACCATAGTTGACATCACCATGATTCCTATGACCCGCAAAACATAAAAAACCTTCCATAGAATGTCTTCTTACATCCCTTAAGCTCACATAACCTGAGTCCATGTCACATGCAAGTTATCCTCAAAACACAGAGACTAGCTCTGTCAAAGATCATTGTAACCATCCAGTACCCAGTCTTCACTAAAACATTTGTAACTCATCCAATTTGCAATATTAATCCATGCGACCTTAGATATAAAGATCACAACATATCCCTATACCTATCATCATCTTCTCTCACTCTGAATCATCTATAGAATTCCTGTACACTTCTTCCAGTCATCAAGCAATAGTAATAACTAGTATGTTCTGCCTCCATAGAAACATATGTTGACATCGGTGACAAAACATGAAAGCCAACAACATTAGAAACCAATTCCAACAATCTCCCCCTTTGGCATTGATGTGAACATATGGGAAAATCCATCAACCCAAAACTATTTTCTCGATACAATCTTCTCAATATCCTCAACATAGCTCTCCCTAAAATAGTAGGAATTTTCTCATAGAATCTCTCCCTCTTTGACAACAATGGCAAAAGGTGTCATAACTCTACTTCAGACCATATTCCTTCTGCAAGGTGTATCTTTTTCAAATCTTCATGCCTCCAACAACCACGTACAAAATAACCCAAATGTGTTCTATAATGTTCCTGCGATCACTCCCCCTGAGGAGTAGATCCATACATCAAGTCCAGAAAATGATATAACTCTGAAAGACACTGGACTGATGCATTCCTGCATCAATTTAGTTCTCACAAGGAGGGGCTCTCACCCCAAGCATACCTCTGAGATACTCACAGCTATCCTTTGGCAAAGGTTTTGTAAATATATCTACTATTTGTTCCTTTGTGTTGATATACTCCAATCTAATTTCCTTCTATGCTACCTTGTCTCTCAATAAATGATACTTAATGGAAATATGTTTAGTATTTGAATGCATTACTAGATTCTTTGACATATTCATTTTTCTAGTGTTATCACAATGGATAACCACTGGCTCATCAAAATTTATCCCAATGTCCTGCACAATTTTCTTCATCCAAAAAATTTGTGTGGAATTTATAGCAGCAGCAACATACTTTGATTCAGCAGTAGACTGAGCTATACAATCCTACTTTTTACTTAACCAAGAAACAATTATTTTCCCAAGAAATAATGCACCACCACTTGTACTCTTTTTGTCATCAATATTTCCTACCCAATCAGCATTAGTATAAGCATGTAAGTCAAAATCATCAGATTTTTTATACCATAAGCCATAATCCAGTGTTCCTTTCATATATCTAAATATTCTTTTTATAGCAGCAAGGTGTGTCTCTTTAGGATCTGCTTGATATCTTGCCACAATTCCAACTGCATTAGCAATACCTGGTCTGGTGTGAGTTAGATATTGTAAGCCTCAAATCATAGATCTGTACTTTGTCTGAAAAACACTCTAAGATTCATCAGTAGTAGTAAGCTTGTGACCAGTAACCATGTGTGTTCCAAAAAGTTTACAATCTTCCATTCCAAACTTTTTCAACATTTCTTTAAGATACTTTGTCTAAGAAATAAAAATATCGCTCTTGTTCTGATTAATTTATAATTCAAGGAAAATTTTCATCTCACCAATCATTGACATCTCAAATTCACTTTCCATTTATTTAGAGAACCTCTTACTCATTACATCATTTCCTCCAAAAGTGATATCATCAACAAAAACTTCAACTATTGTAATTCCATATTCATTGGTTCTTAAGTATAAATTGTTGTCTGCATTACCTTTTCTAAAACCAAGACGAAGTAGATACCTGTCCAATCTTGCATACCATGCTCTAGGTGCTTGTTTCAGTCCATACAAATATTTGTTCAACTTGAAAACCATGTCCTCATTTTCTGTCAAAGTAAATCCATCAGGTTGTTCAATAAATACTTCCTCTTCTAGATCTCTATTCAGAAATGCAGATTTCACATCCATCTGATATACTTTCAAGTCTTTGTGTGCAGCATAATCAAGAAATAATCTTACAGCCTCAATCCTAGCAACAGGAGCAATTTTTTCTTCAAAGTCTATACCTTCTTGTTGTGAGTAGCCTTTACAAACTAGTCTTGCCTTATTTCTTACAATCATTCCTTCTTCATTCATCTTGTTTCTGAAAACCCACTTAGTTCTTATAACATTATTATCTTTACGTCTAGGAACCAGTTCCCAAGTATTGTTTTTCTTTATCTGTTCTAATTCTTCATGCATAGCCTTATTCCAAGATTCATCTCTACATGCCTCATCAGTAGATTTTGGTTCAACTTGAGAAATCAAACAAATTTCATCTCTTAATCTTGACATTTTCATCATTCCTCTATTTGCATCTCCAATAATTTGATCTACAGGATGGTTTTTCTTAGCATACTTAGGAGTCCTAGGAATTTCAGTAAGCTCATTTGAGTTCTATGGACATACCTTGATCTCATGGTCAATTTCAAAAGGTTCTTCTTGATCTATAGTAACCTCCTTGATATCTGTAGTCTGGTTGTAGTCATATATTCTTTCCTGAATCTGGAACTTTTCATCTATCCTGACATTGGCACTTTCAATCATCTTCCTAAATCTCAGATTGAAACATTTATAAGCTTTTCTATTAGTGGAATAACCAAGGAAGATCCCTTTATCACTTCTAACATCAAACTTTCATATCTCATCATCTCTTTTGATATAGCAATTACTACCAAATATTCTAAAATATTTCACAGTAGGAGTATGATTAAACCATAATTCATAAGGATTCTTACTTGTACCTTCTCTGATCTGAATTTTGTTCAAATTATAAATAGCAGTACCAATAGCTTCTCTCCAATGAACATGTGATACATTTCCTTCAAGCAACATAGTTCTAGCAACATCTAATATTGTTATGTTTCTTCGCTTTGCTATCTTATTTTGTTGTGGTGTCCTAGGAGCAGATGTTTGTCTGTATGTTCCATCCTCTTTGCAGTAGGTATTAAACAAATCTAAAGCAAACTCTCCATCTCTATCTGATCTCAAACATTATCTTTAAGCCTGATTCATTCTCAACTTTTGCTTTGAATATCTTGAATTTGTCAAAAGCCTCAGATTTCTCTCTTAGATGTGTAACCCACATCATCCTAGAGAAGTCATCAACAATAAAATACCTTTCACCATAGTAAGATCTTGTTCTTGTAGGACCACACATATCTGTATGCGCTAGATCCAACTTCCCTTTCGTTGAGTAAGATTTGATTGTAAAGTTGCTTCTAGTATGTTTCCCCATCACACATTCTCTACACATGGTGTTAGATGGTTTCACAATCTTCAGTAGATCTCTAACAGAATTAGTCATACTTGCCTTCACAATATTATAAAAATTCACATGACAAAATCTACTATGCCATAACCAACTGTCATCAACCTTCGCAACAAAACAAGAAGCCTCAGATGTATTCAATTCAAATACATTACCTCTAGATTTAGTACCAAATGCAATCAATTCACCTAAATTACTTCTGATAGAGAATTTCTCATCAATGAATTTCAATTGATAACCTTTGTCCACTAGTTGTCCAACACTCAACAAATTATGCTTAAGCTCATCAACAAGTAACACATTGTTAGTATTCATCTTTCCATCCAAAGAAATAGATCCAACTCCAATGATAAGATTAGGATTATTATCACCAAATCTCACAACACCACCATCATACTTGGTTATCTTAACAAATTTATTTCTTTCTCTAGTCATATGGTGTGAACAACCACTGTCTGTGACCCATTCAGATTTATTTTCAACATGTGACACTAAGGCTCTCTCTTCATGAATAGGTTCATCATCCTTGATAGCAATAAATTCAATCTCGTCATAATCAATAGCATCATCATCAGAAGCACCTTCACTATTCCTTATCCTTGGAACACTTAGGTTTATAAAACTTATATTTATGCTTTGGAACCCTTGTAGGACATCTAAATGCAAAATGACCTATCTTATTGCATGAAAAACATTTTAGAGGTAACTTTCCCTCAAACTTACCCTTACCTCTCTTTTTTCTTCTAGCAATCAGGGCCACAATTTCATGTAACTTTCTTTCTTCTTCATGTATCTATTCCCAATCACCAGCATATTCACCAATCTCTTCTCTCCAGTCACTTCTGCTAGTGTTCGTAGTTTCTAATAGTTTTTTTATTTTTATGCATAGTCGCCTTGAATGTTATCTCAACTTTAGGTAATGAATCTCCCAACTCTGCGGCCTCAAAAGTAGTTAATTTTGCAATCAACACCTCTCTATTAAAGTTTTTTGTTAAGGGTATTATTGTTGGAATTAATGGGAAGTGTGTACTGAGAGGAGAGGGGTGAATCAATACCTCTAAAACTTTTGTATCCTTTAATCAATTAACCTTTGTATAATCAATTGTATAAACATTCATCTGATCTATACTATCTTAATGTGAGTTATATCAATTCATAAACTTAACATACATGTGAACATTCATAGAAACATTCATGAAAATAATTGACACATAACACAAGATATGATATCGCAGAAAACTCCTGTTAGGAAGTAAAAACTGCGGTAGGGATGGCATTCACAAAATCTTCACTATCTGTAGATTGGAAGGGGTCGGTAAAGGCTTACAATTTGATCACTTCTGATGATCTACCCGGTTACGAGTATCTTTCAAGACCTATTAAATTCTACTCTGTTAAGAGATTTAGCAACACTGTTGAGTGTGCACTTAGTTAAGAGATTTATAGTTGGACTATTAAATCCATCTTCCTTGAAAGGATTTTTACACTTTGCTCCACTTGTTAGAATGATAGAAAATTACAATTTGACCTAGTAAATGTAATCTCCTATTGCTGATACAAATCCATTTAAGTTTACATGAATAAGATTATCACCTAATGTGATTGAGTAATACCTTTGATTCTCGGTAGCCTTTGTTCTTGGTTCTGATAACCAAATTCACCTTTTGTTGTTCTGATTCTTGAAACTTTCAATCTGATTCATAGATGTGCTCGTAGGATTCATTTGTCCTCTCTTCTATATTCACATCATCTTGTAATGAATGATTGCATCATCTATTTATAATATGGATTGACTTCATTAAGTTTCAAAAAAAAAACAATGTTAACTCTAAGATCAGGTTTACAACTTTTACCTTGATCTCCTAGTCTATGTGTTTTAAATCGGTTAGACTAATTAAAACACTTACATTCATGTTTCTTGTCCCTAAAGAAATGGTTTTAAAAACAAATCAAGATTCTATAAATAGAATAAGATTGTTTTATCTAACGTGGAAGTCAGATCCACTTTTTGTGGGTTGCAACTGACTCTCAATTTCTGATGGTCGGTTATGCTCTGAAATCAGTTGACTGTCTTTCAGTTTTGTTCTCTCGATTTTCTCTTTAACTATCTCTTCGGTTTGCACTATGTCTTGCATGTCAGGTTCCTCTTTATCCTTTTGAATTTGCATATTTGGTGTACACACAAAATTGTGTCATCGGTTCTCTTTGTACTTAGCCAATTCTGGTGATCTCTTGTATCTAATTTTTGGTTTGCTCTTAATCCTGTCTTTCGGTGTATGCTTACCGAATGTGTTGTTTGCATACTAATGGAAAATTAATGTCATCAATCTCCTCCTTTGACATTAGTATCAAAAACTGATATGTGCATAATACTAACAAAATGTTAAGTATGTACAACATATATAATCCTTAGTCCTTTCATGACCCCCCCTATGTATATGTCGGTATAGTATTGTATACTTCCTTCCTATCTATACATGTCATATACATATCATTTTCCCCATATGAATATACATATACATTTTCCCCCTTTTTATATTAAGGGCAAAGGTCTATACCTTATAGCTTATCAAAAATGTGGGAGTGTGAAGACTTCATATCTTCCATCATTTTCTCCCATTGTTCCTTTAAGTTCTCTAGAGCCATGTGCTCGAGTGTGATCTTTGAATGCATATCATAGATGTTGTCTGCTACAGACATCTCAGGAGTTGCTATCAGTTGCCTTGCTAAACTGATGTGTTGTTGAAGCAGTGTTAGGTTCGGTAGAAGTTGAGCTTGGAGTTCGGTGACTTCTTCCCTGAAGTGCATCTCTGCTTCCCACGGTTCCTGCCTTAACCTCTTTATTTCAATGATCTTCTCATAATGCAGCTTTAGTGCATTGTCTCCATCGGTGGTTAAGCTTTGAGCACTGTTAGCTAGATTTGTATCTAACTTTGCTATGTTGTCACTATTCTCTTTAGTGAACTTTTCCAACGTGCTTAGTTGTTGAATCAAGGAAATAGCTTCAGTTATAATTGGATCTAATTCAGTATTGAATTTTGATAGCTTTACCTTGTTGACTGCCACTTCTTGGCTGATGTTCTCAATTAGTTTCTACTGGAACTTCTGCTCTGCTCTCTCTTCTATTGCCTTCTCTACATCAATATTCTATGTTGTAATTGCTTCGGTGAGAGTGGCTAATTGATCAAGAATTGGATTATTTTTATCAATATCAACATCGGGAACAATCTGGTGCAAGATGTCCCTAGTTGTTTCCAATACCATTGAGTCTCGGTGTTGTTTCCTCAGCTTCTCATGTAATGCCTTCCTCTGGCATATTTCACCGTATTCTTTCAATGCTTCATAATCAAGTGTAGTTGGGTCACATTTTGGTATCTCAATGATTTCATCCAAAGTGACCTCGAACTTGTTATTTTTGGATTTCTTTCTCTTCTTTTGTGTTGCACTTGAATGTAAAACCATAGCCAATTTCTCAGCTTTTTCCGTTGTGCTTGATGAAGTTACTTATTGTGCTTCTTTTTGCTGCTTTGATTTTGTTTCAGCTTCTTGGTTGTCTGTAGACGTCTCCACATTAACCTTCACATTATCGGTAGAAAATTTTTTGGTTTCCTCAGGAGTGTTGTCTTTGGGTTTATCTCCATCGGTGTCCTTAGCTTCATCTCTTTTTGTTTGTGCATCTTTCTCTGTTGTGTCTCCATCTACTTGTTTTGTACCTCCTCATGTAACCTTGTCAGTATCAGTTACTATGTGAGTGTCTCTGATGTCTTTCTGATCATTGATGTTGTCTTTCTTTTCCTCTTCCCCTGCATCCTTGAGAGTATCTTTTTCAGGTGACTTGCCTTTTTCTTGTAGAATATTGATAGCGTGTATCAATATTGGCATGTTGCCTGGTATGTTCACCTGTGCAATATCAACTGTTGTGTCCTACTCATCAATTGTGTCCTTGGTAACATTGACATCTTCATCTCTATTTACTTCTTCTACTGGATTATTGGTAATTTCAATGATAGTGTTATCCACAGTATTGTCCTTTGTGGTGTCAAGCCATGACTCATCTACAACATCCATATTTTTGTTGTCGGTTGTGTCTTGTTCTTCCTTGTCTAACTCAACTGATGTATCATCTTCTGCATCTTTTATTAATATTTGTTCTTGAGTTTCCTTATCAACATCTTTCTGTTGTAGGTCTTTCTCGGGGTTTTCTTTCTCAGTAGGTCTATTTAGAATTTTACACCATTTCTTGTGGCTTTCTTGTTCAAGTTCAATAAGTTTCCCTTCAAGAAATTTGTAGGCTCTCAACTTTGGTGAGAACTCCTTTTTGTGTTTATCCATCATCTCATCAACTTCTTCTTTCTTGGATTCAGAAGGCATGAGAGTAACAAGTACTCTTTCTCTTATTTCCTTCTCATTCTTCAAGGCAAATATCCATCTAGCATATAGTCTATCCAAGAGTTCCCTTGGTACATTATTTCTTTCAAATTGAATCGGTACATATTTGAACTTGTACATCTTTGCTATGATGGCATCTTCAACTTTGTTCTAATCTTCTAGATCTAGTTTCAACCATCTTCTTATCTTAGAATCTGTGATAGATCCTGAATTTGCAATAGATTTACAAATGTCATCAATGTTTTATGGAGTTTTAATGTTGACATTTTCTGCCTCTATAGCTTCATCTTGCTCGGTGTCTTCAATATCTTCTCGGGTTCTGATGAGCTTCCTTATTCTTTTCTTTTGCCCTCTTTTCGGTGTGGCTGCTTTCCTCTTGTATGTTCTTTATTTTCCTTTCTTCAAAGGTGAAGGACTTGAATCCTTAGATGTTTGGCTTTTTGTTCTAGAAGCAGTTGTGGTCCTTGGCTTCTTAGTTGGTGGAGGAGGTGGTGAATTTGACTATGTGGCCTTGGAGTCATTCTTTGTTCAACTTCACCGATAGGTAGTTGTCCTTCGGTTTCTTCCTCCTTTTTAGCTTCCTCTTCCTGTTCATTTTCTTCCTCTGTTGTCGGCAATATCTTCTTAAGGTTCATATTCTAATGGTTGAAGCCATGTTGTCCTCGGTACAGCAGGCTTGATATAAGTATGGTTTGTATCAACCAAGAAACATATTTCATCTTTAAACTTCTCAATGAGTTTCTCGAGGATCCTTACCCTATTTTGCATTCGGTCTTTGAATACAGTAAATTACTCATCCATGACTGTCTCAAAATTATCTCCCAGTGAGGCTATGTGTTCACTGATATGCATGGTGACCAGTTTTGTGCTATCCCATTTTACATCTCCTACCGATGGGAATGTTTCTTGAAAGTAGAAGAAAATGCACATAATAAGTGAGCCAAACTTACATGTGTTTGACTTTGCATTCCTTATAGTCTTTAGATTCTCTTATAGCTAATTCAGTAGAAGTTCTGATAAGTCCAACTGAGTTCCCTTCTTCACAATTTTGTAAGTTGTGTCTACTGCACCGAATGCTATGTTGTTCATCCTGTTGGCTTGAAAGAATTTGTAGCCTAGAACGCATGCACCAAATTTTACCTCATCATCAGTAATGGTAGATACCTTTAATCCTCTACCGTCTCATTTGGCTCCTATGATATTTTTAGTCTCGTCCTTGGGTGGGTGCTCTAATGCTTTTACCTTCTCAGTTACGGGGTAACCGGTGACTGCATGGATAACATCTTGGGTTATCATCTTTGGTTCATCCAGCCATAGTTTGTGATTGTGCATTCGGCTCAGTACTAACCGAATCCACTCAGTTTTGAAGACCTTCGGGAACATTAGGGCATTGGTGAGCCCTTTCACTTATATATGTTTATGTTCATCTTTTAATGACTCATCTTCATTGCATAGCTTCTTTAAGCTTGTTCTACCTTTGAATCGTCAATTTCTGCAATCTTGCAGTGGATGAATGTTCGCATGTCCTCGATGAGAAAAACCCTAGCTGGTATTCGTGAGAATGCTCCAGCATTGTCGGGTTGTGAAGCAACCTCAAGGTGAATCTTGTAATGTGGTTCTTCACATGTCGAATTCTTGATGAGCTTGAACTCATCCTTCTTGGTGTTCTTTGATTTCATAGTTCTTGAAGTTGTGGCCATTTTTTTGTTTTAGGGCTTTCTGTGAAATGCATAAATAGAGTTGTCGGTTGTCGTAGAACTTACTGTATACACCAATTGTTGTTTATGATCTTCTTTGGAGTGTTGGTGGTTGATTTGATGTCGCTCTATGATCCTGTCGCTTTCTGCTCAAAAATTGCTCTGGTTGTGGTGAACAATGAGTTCGTTCCATTTCCCTTTTATAGTTGTTTTCCCTAAAAAGAGTGTCATTAATGCTTACCAACTCCTTGGTGTGTGAAGACGGAGTTCATCAGTAAAGACATTAACTTCCCTTCGGTGACAATGTGATGTTTCAGTGTCGTTGTTCAATTCTTCGCTTTTACCGACGGGTTTTGGTGTTGCAAACAACTTGTTCACTTTTCTTGGTTACCGACGAGGCTCAGTTTAGAAACTTTTCTTTCTCATATTAACTGATGTTTCTTGGTAAGTGTAGGCAGCCTCATCTTTGAGTGTATACCGACGGATTTCAGTGTGTATGCCTGATAGCATAGTTATCACAGATTTTAACAAGTAATACCATGATGCATCTTTACTTATGCTAATTTGGCATTTTATCAACATATTATGGAATTGATGTAAAATAATAACTTGGGGTAATGCAGTTCCATACTTACTTGTTCTACTTAGGTGGGGGTGGTGATGTCACCAGATCCATTGGATGGGGTGTCACCATTTGCATTTCTTGGTCCAGCTTCATCATTGTTCGAAGATCTTCTCCACATTTTGTCTCTTGCTCTCCGGATGTCTTCAATGGTCTTTCCATTGGGATATGTGTTGGTCTTTGTCATTTGGTGTCTGCAGTCCTTTTTTAGATGACCAACTTTATGACAGTGTAAGCATTTCATTATGGGGTTAGTCTAGCCTCTAGACTTTCTAGTCCACTGTCTCATACAGTTTGCAGCAATGTGACCAAATCTTCCATATGGTGTACAATTTGTCCAAGTATTGTAATCCCATACATACTAGTTACCGACTCTTTTCGGTTGATAGGGAGTTTCTTAACCTTTAGGCTTCCATGCTTGCCTTTTCTTTTTCCAGCATTCAAGAGTTGTGTGCCCATTCATCTTGCAAGTAGGACAATATTTGTCCATGTAGGTTTCCTTCTTTGGTTGTTTCATCTCAAAATTACATTCATAAGCTTTATGTCCTTTCTTGTTACATTTATAATAGAATAATATGAATGAAGATGTGGATTTAGGAATACCTTTCATTTTGCCTCTGCATACATTTGATGTATGGCTTTGCGTTCCATAGTGATTGCATGTCAACTTTCTTGGTCTTGGATTTGTATAAACATTCTTTGGATCAATTTGATTTGATAATTCTTCATTCTTGGTAAAACCTAGACCGGTGTTGTTGTGTACTCTTCCTTGTCCTTCAAGAAAATCATCCATTCTTTTATTGCTTTCTTCAGCTTTCTTGATAATTTCATTATGTTGCTGCTGAATTCTTATTTCATGTTTCAATTTTTCATTCTCATCCCTTAGCTCACCGATAGCTTATATTCTTTCAATGAGTTCAAAATTTATTTTGTTTGCCTCTTGACTCATAAGAATAATCTGATTTGTAATCTCATGGTGATGCTCTGTAAGTCTTTGTATTTCAGACTCTTTTTCTTGTAGTTTTTCTATAATCTTTCTTCTATCATCAATAGCCAGTGTTCTTTCTCACTCATCTTGTCTAGCATTGTTCATGACATCAATCATTCTTACCATTTGTGTCTCTTGACCGATTTGCAGAGATTTAACTTGTCCATCCAAATGTAGATTGATTTCAGTTAGGCTTGTGATGATTTCTTTTGATGTGTCTGATGCTTTGCTTGTGGTTGATCCTGAAGATTCAAAAAAATTTGGTATCTCTTCCTTGTGATAATTTGTCTCATTACAGCGAGATTCCATAATCTTTCTTTCACCTAACAGTTGTCTCATATTGATTCTAGCTTCTTTATACTGCTTATAGAACATCTGAATTTCTAGCTCTTTATTCTCAATATTTTTATCAAGTTTTTACTTCGTCATTGTATGATCTTTTCTCTTAAGCCTTTAAGCTTTTCCAAAGAAGAGACTTAGCTCTGATACCAATTGTTGGAATTAATGGGAAGTGTGTACTGAGAGAGGAGGGGTGAATCGGTACCTCTAAAATTGTTGTATCCTTTAATCAATTAACCTTTGTGTAATCAATTGTGTATCCATTCATCTGATCTATACTATCTTGATGTGAGTTATATCAATTCATAAACTTAACATACATGTGAACATTCCTAGAAACATTCATGAAAGTAATTGACACATAACACAAGATATGATATCGCAGAAAACTCCTGTTGGGAAGTAAAAACTGCGGTGGAGATGACACCCACAAAATCTTCACTATCTACAAATTGGAAGGGGTCAGTTAAGGCTTACAATTTGATCACTTATGATGATCTACCCGGTTAAGAGTATTTGTGGAGATCTGTTAAAGTCTACTCTATTAAGAGCTTTAGACACATTGTTGAGTGTGCACTCAGTTAAGAGATTTATAGTTGGGTTGTTAAATCCACCTTCCTTGAAAGGATTTTTACACTTTTCTCCACTTGTTAGAATGATAGAAAATTACAATTTGACCTAGTAAATGCAATCTTCTATTGCTAATATAGATCCATTTAATTTAACATGAATAATATTATCACCTAATGTGATTGAATAATACCTCTGATTCTTGGTAGCCTTTGTTCTTGGTTCTAATAATCAAATTCACCTTTTGATGTTCTGGTTCTTGAAACTTTCAATCTGATCCATAGATGTACTTGTAGGCATCATTCATCCTCTCTTTTATATTCACATCATCTTGTAATGAATGATTGCATCATCTATTTATAAGATGGATTGACTTCATTAAGTTTCACGAAAAAAACAATGTTAACTCGAAGATCAGGTTTACAACTTTTACCTTGATCTCCTAGTCTATGTGTTTTAAATCAGTTAGACTGATTAAATCACTTACATTCATGATTCTTATCCCTAAAGAAATGGTTTTTAAAACAAATCAAGATTATATAAATAGAATAAGATTTTTAATCTCAGATCCACTTTTTGCGGGCTGCAACTGACTCTGAGTTTTTGACGGTCAGTTATGCTTTGAAATCAGTTGATTGTCTTTCAATTTTGTTCTCTCGGTTTTCTCTTTAACTATCTCTTTGGTTTTCACTATGTCCTGCACGTCGGGTTCCTCTGTTGGGTTCCTCTTTATCCTTTTGACTTTGCATATTCGGTGTACACACAAAGTTGTGTCATCGGTTCTCTTTATACTTAGTCAGTTTCAGTGATCTCTTGTATCTGATTTTTGGTTTGCTCTTAATCCTGTCTTTCGGTGTATGCTTACCGAAAGTGTTGTTTGCATACTAATGGAAAATTAATGTCATCAATGATCTCCTCTATAGCTTGTACTTTAGTTTTGTAAACAGGTGTCAAAGATCTAAGAATATTTGCAATCACTTCTTCGTTGTATGTGCCTCCAAAGTTTCTAATCCCAATAACAACCTCTATGACTCTCTGTACATATGCTCTAATGTTCTCATCATTTGTCATTTTCAGATTTTACATCCTTGTCTTCCAATTCTGCAACTTCGCCTTCTTAGTAAACTTATCTCCTTCATATAGTGCTTCCAATCTTGACCAAATTTTATGTGTAGAATCCAAATCATTAACCTGGATATGAATTCACCTTTAGAGAGCTCACTAATCAGTTCTTCTCTTGTGACCATGTTATATGAAAATATCTTCTTTTCTTCATCAGTAGCTTTATCTAGTTCATCCTCAGCCTTCATCTGTACATCTTTTTTTGTAATCATCCAGTAGTAGATTCCCAAGCATAGAAAATGTCTTCTCATCTTGTTCTTCCAACTGTCAAAGTTTTCCAGATCAAACTTCAGACTATCCTTCCTATAGAATGTCATCTTGAGGATCACCTCAAGTTGTTAAGCTTTCTCTCTAAGGACCAGTAGTTGTGATACCAATTGTTAGGAATAAAATTCCACCAACACAACTGAGGAGGGGGTGAATCAATTGTCAGACAAATTATTAAACATTAAACTTTATACATCAAAAATTTAATCCAAATGATAACACGGTAGATACAAACACCATAACACAATCCTTTGTTGTTGAGGAAACCTTGTTAAAGGTAAAACCAAGGTGGGAATTAGCACCCACAAATGATGTATTGAGAGTATAGTATACATGTTAAAAGATTTAGCCATGTTAGGAGCTTATTGATGCAATACAGTACATAGTCCATGTTAAAGGACAGGTCGTGTTAGGAGTCAAGAGTAACAGTGGGCTCACTACCCAGGCACACTCCCTAAAAAAGGTTAAATCCACCCTCAAGACTTACTATTTGAAATACAAATGTATATGAGATATACAATCCAGTGAACTTTCTGATAGCAATTGTCTTTTCTTGGTCAGTTCCAAGGAAGTAACATAATCACAACATCTGCTTTACATCAAGCAGACACAAGCTCACAGCTTCCACAAATATATTTCCACTTCGCACTCCCTTCCCATCCTTTCTCCAACAAAAAACTCTCTCCTATATACCCTATTACAATAATCAATTAGGTCGGCCAATCAGGCTTCCCCAGTGTACAAATGATTACATAACCCCTTGCTAAGATAGACATGGTACCTATAACAAGTAAACATAAGACATAATCCATCAATTATAATACAAGATCTGTAATCCACGCTCACAATCCATAATACACGCTTCATATTTGAAGTCGGCCCCAAATAGATCTCCTCCAGAACACATGCCACAACTGACGTCACCAAGAGTCGTATGACCCGCATAACATAAACAACCTTCCATAACATGTCTTCTAACATCCCTTAAGCTCGCATAACCTGAGTCCATGTCGCACGCAAGTTATCCTCAAAACACATACTAACTCTGTCAAAGATCAATGTCACCGTCCAGTACCCAGTCTTCACTAGAACATCTGTAACTCATCCAATATGCAATATTAATCCATGCGACCTTAGACATGAGATCACAACATATCCCTATACCTATCATCATCTTCTCTCACTCTGAATCATCCGTACAGTACCTATACACTTCTATCAGTCATCAAGCAACAATAATAATAAGTTTGTTCTACCTCCATAGAAACATATGTTGACATCAATGACAAAACATGAATGCCAACAATAGCATTAGAAACCAATTCCAACAGAATCAACATTTCTCTTAGCATTTTTCATCTTCTAAAATTTTAGATATACTACTACCCTCAGTGTTCCTTCTTCATAATAATTGCAATTTCTCATCAATTCCTCTCTAAGCATAATCTTATGTGTGTGTACCCAAGCCTGCATATCTTCTTGCAAAATTAAAATAACCCTTAGGATCAAAACTCCATGCCTCTAACCTCAATGGAATATTATATGTCTTCAAAATATCAACTGCATATTCAAATCCTTGCATTGTATTGATTTAAAAATCCCTTGCGCTCATAAATGCTAAAAGAAATGAACCTTTGCTATGCTTCTTAAAAGGGGTGGATACCTCATACATTTTCCATATAATCTCCAAAATTGCCAATCTATCTGATATTATCAAAGGCAATACATGTGGATAACTTGCAAGCCCATATACCCTAATGTAGGTATACTTCTCCATCATGTACTACTCAACCCAATTGTGGTCAATTTTAGCTTTAACTTCTTGGTCCTTCCCCTTAGGCCTCAATAAATTCATTATTCTACTTGACAACCTAGGAGATCATAGCCACAAATACTATAAAGCTTTTGAACAAAATGAACTTCAAAGTATAAACACCGAGCATGCTTATATCCACAATCCCATATAGAGGTCCACAGTTGCATTGGTTTCTTGTACCCTCTATCATCAAACACCCTAATGTGTTGATCATGACTCTTAAGTATCATATTTCTATCCCTCAAATAATAACATGTGCATGATAAGAGAGTACCATCTAAATGTAACCACTAAACTATCCCTTTGAATACTTACTGTGGCATTATGAATTTCTTCTGCAAAAAGCTGAAGGTAATCAAAAGGCCGATTATCTGGAGTGCTTTGAATATCACAAGAAAGTACTATGAGTTGTTCAAGCATATGTAAACTTCCATCAAAACCAAGCACCTTAACTTCAATCAAAACCAAGCACCTTACAATAAGCATAGTAAGTCATCTAATAGTACTTGTGAAACAACTCAATGCTTATGGAGCCAATTTTGTATCCTTAAACTTACGTGATCCCTACAAATCCTTGGACTATGCAATGGAAATCATTTCCTCATATACATCCCCTTTGTAATCATGTACTCTAATTTCAAGCTACGAAGATCAATCCTCTGGTCAAACCCTACACAATCTTCCATATCAAATACCTCACGGATCTTTTCTCTGTTAATTGGTAGAAAAATTCCAGTGGTTGACCTAATACATTTAATCTTAGGATCATAATTATTTGCACTTGCCCTAATTAAATCCACATTCACAAAGACATTAGGCACCACGAATCAGGATAACCCTAATCTCCAAGGGTTGCATTCAGGCTCTTCTTTCTCTAATTTCATGTAAAAATACTTTAAGGTATTGTGACACTTAATCGGCATGGAGCTCTCTTTACAGTACTTATGTGCAACAAGAAATTTTTGCACATTTTCCTGAGTTTTAGAACTGAGAGGATCTAGGTATCTGGGCAATTAGGTCATCACAAAAGTTCTAGTCTTTCCTTTATCATTTAGGTTTTGGGCCCTTATATGTAAAAACTTTAGAGGAAGCTAACATGGCTTCCAAATTTTCTAAGAAACCATTCGTATACCCTAGCTAGACTTTGCCCTTTTTTAAGCCGCACCTCTAGAATTAGAAACAGACACAGAAGAGCAAGAGAGAACTCACTTGCTATTCAAACTCATTGGCTGAAATTATTTATTGCCTTTCAATTTCTAGGGGCTTTGGTTCATCATCTGTCACCTTGAATTATTCTTTTGCTTCGATTATAAAGAAAGACAATTGAATTTTCGCTTTTATCAATGATCAATTCACCATTAATAGCCTTTGTGTGAGCTTTCATTCTCTAAAATGGGCAACTGGGCAAGTTTAAATTTCCACTGTTGATCCAATAAAATCAATAATTATTGCCAAGATTTGAATTTCCTTGACCTGTGCCAACTTTTCCACCTTGACCTCGTTGAAATGCTTCTAAATTTTCACTGAGGAACACAAATTTATTGATAGCCAATCAAGAGTCATCACCAAATGTTCTATTACAAATCAGCCACAAATTACCCTTTGTGCATTACCATCAGTGAGTCGTTGGAGCAAAGAAAATACTTCAACGAGCTCACGATGCTCCATTTGCCTTTACAACCTTTGCTTATGTGTACACCTCATGTAACAACCTTAAACTAAACCATTAATTGAAGATCTTGCTAAAAGATAGAAACAAAAATTGCAAATCAAAACAAAGGAAAAATAAAGCAATTTGAAAAAGAATGAATTTTATTATTGTACATTACAATGCTTGCATGCTTTATACAATATCAACCACCATATAAACTGAAATTATGGTGAAATGCTAATGGGAATAATCTTTTGTTCTCATATAGTTTGATTTATGCATGATCCTCAATTTATGAGAATGACTAAAGGGTCAAAATCAATTTACAATTGCATCATAATATATAGATCTAACTCATCAAACAAGGAGATAAGTAGGAATTAGCGCTCAAACTAAAAATTGACACTAACGCCCCACCTTAAGTCTAAGGAGAAATGAAAAAAACTAGGAAATGAATGAGGAAAGAGCGAAAACCCATGGTAACGAAACCCCCCCTCAAAAGTAATACTAACTCTGCATGTCAACTACTATGATGTAGTATCCTTCACGCCAAGAAGGATGCACAGAAAGTAAAATACAAGAGATGATGTAGCCCTCCAAAATGTGTAGTCAATGGCAGATGCTTGAAGCTAGATGTAGAAGGTGGTCCATGATCTCCGAATGACATTCTTCCCCTTAGGAAGAAACAAAACCAAAGATGTATGAAAAAAGTATCCTCATCCTGAAAGGAATATGTAGGAAGAAAACTCAAGATGTATGATGTCTCCAAACTCTACTCAATGGTCTCCATGTCTCCAAATGCAAAAAAAATTGTCCCCCTTGGTAAAATGTGTGTTTTAGTTTGTTGTTTAGACATTACCCACTATGAACATCGCACGTCCGCTCATTGGGGCTTTGAAAAAATTTCAACAATACCACGAGACTCACCCTTGTCAGTTCTACTTATGTGTATCCTCCACATCAGCATCTTCGGATTGTTGGAGTTTGATAAACATCCCAACAATAGCATGAGCCTCCTTCCTTTGTCGACTTCGTAAAGACACAAATACATCATAACATCGTCGAAACTTTAAAAGAACTTCAACTATGTTATGAATGACTATTCACTACTGACATGAATAATGACTCATATGACATACCAACTTGTAGGATCAGTGGAACATAAAAAATATTTCAACCATAGACCAATACACACTTGACATAGCATCACTTAAGAACAACTTAAAGCACATGTCTAGTTAAAGTTAAGTCATTAGTTTGTGATAAAGGGGCCAACACATGGGGACATAAAAGATTAAACCCTAAGGGAATAATGAAACGTATTTGTGCTAAGGCTTAAACAAAGACATCAAATGGTTACCAAATGGATCCCAAATGTAGGGTTAGTTACTTAACGACTGGAAACTCTTGCAAGGGACACTTTAATGGACAAAGATCGGAGGAACAAGTCATCGCACGAAAAAAAAATTAAAGCCTTCCAAAAGGAATTTGTAACTCATTAGGCCAAACATAAAAACCCCAAACCCTATCAGGATTGCGGAAGCAATCCTAAAAGGATCAATCTCTCATAATGTTGCATAACATACAATGGTTTCTTATTATCTTCCAATGCGTTGGTATTTTGGTTGTAGGTGATTTCTATGGGCTATGAGGTTAGCCATCAACTCCAACACAAATGATAATGATAATATAAATTTAACAAATGTAGTGGTAGTGTTGAGCTGCAATTAAGAGAATGTATGCAAAGTGAATAAAATGAAAACTAAAACATGTGTGCTAAAAATGTCACACTTCTATGGGTCATTCCATCTAAGGTTGCTCAAGAATGAGGCCTCAAATATCGACTCGTAGCTCCCTAGTCATGGAGTGCAAGGGTTTGTAATGGAGGCCCTCAGATTGACCTTGTTTGTGCCCATGCAAGTACACCATGAAATGAGAGATTCAATGCATGAAAATGACAACTATTCCATATGATTGCAATGCATGAAAGGAAATTAATCTAAATGATAACAATGCATAATTATTCTATGAAAGGAAATATGAATTTAATCTAATATGAATCTAATCTACATGAATAGTCATGGATGGAAGAAGAAGACAAGAAGAGAGAAGTTGCAACATTCAAGCCAAAATGCTCAAATTCTCCTCCAAAATTGCTCTCCAAACCTGCAGCATAACAATACATAAAAATTCTATATGATTGATGATTACCCAAATGAGAAAGAGAGGTTTCCTTATATAGGAAAGTGAATGGTTGAGATTAAGAGGCAAAAAAGAAATGAGCAATGGTGGAGATTAAATCTTGGTTGATACATGTGCTCATTAAAGCAAAAAGCCCACCACTTAGAAAGATGTGAAAAAAAAGGGATTTTTATTTAATGTATTTCTTTTTTCATCAAAAGAAGAGCTTTAAGTGGGGATTTTTATTTATTTAATTAAAAGAGGGGTTTTCTTTTAATTAAATAAATTTGAAAAAATTTATTTAATTAAATGGGAGGAATTTAATTTAATTAAATAAGATGAATTTTATTTAATTAAAAGGGAGATTAAATCTTTTAATTAAATAAAAATGATCAAACTTAGGAAATATTGAAATAATTGAATTAATTATAATTTGATCAAAGAAATTGATTTGAATTGAAAATATTGAAAAGCATTGATTCAGGAAATATGATAAATTGATAAAATGATAAATGGGGCCCATAGTCTAGGTGACCATTTTAGGGTGGATACAAAACCAAGATTGTTCTCAATCTCATTGTTAGAGTGAAGAAACAATTTGGCAAATGGAAGAGATTTAGTAGTTTCTAAGTATTTAAAGTTATTACTATATTTCAAGAATCATATTCCAAAATTCAAACTATAACTAAATCTTGTTGGAGATATTGGTTCAACCCCACAGGCTCAAAAATCACCAACAAGCAAAAGACATGTCACAAATGGAAATCAAGTAAGATAAATTTGTTCAACAACCTAATAATTGTATTGATGCACAAAAGATTATGATTACAATGAAAGAATGAATCCTTATAGAAAGGAGAATGCAACCTTCTATCTAAACCCTAGAGAAAGATTAAAAGAGAGCTCAACAAATGTGTACATCATATTGAATGACAAAACATGTACTAAACATAACTCAATCTAATAAGTTAAAAATCACTCATAAGTTTATCTAAAGTGTAATAAAGTATATATGACCTAATTAGATAATTAATTAGGGGAGTGTCCCTTACACTTGTGCCAAGATTTATACTTGAAGACTAAACATGCTTGCAAACAACATGTATTCCCTTAGTAAGAATAGTCAAGATTGTGAGACTTTTGAAATTGATATAAGTGTCATTCCAACTAACAAGCTTCGCAAAATTGGTATTCAGTCATCCAAACATTTGTGGATAGATTAGAAGTGGTGTGCAAACAACTCTTTCCATAACTACAATCCCCATCTTAGATATTGTTGGCTTTCTCCACATTTACCCATGCTGCTCGTTTTGAACCAAAGATCACAATTGCATTCATCAATCTCAATTTGACAATGCAAATTTCTCAAGATCGGGTCTAGTACTCTAGATTATAAATCAACCCACTTTGCCTAATATACTCTTTTCTAAGGCTTGCTCGTGAGTGGGGCCACAATTAGTTCATATGAGCATTTGAAACCCTTGTTGCCCACTATATGCCTAGTTAGAGTCTTCTAAGCACCTTTAATGGTTTTGTCCTTGAGCCCAAAAGCTCTAGAATTGGTTTCATAATTTTGTTTGACCTTTTCGACCAAAACCTTTTCCTCAGTCTTGTCTCTACCATTATTTCAATCAGATAATTCTGCAACTTTTGCCCAATGCTCCATTGACCAAAACGGTATGTTTCTTTCTAAAGCAAATATTTGTTATAATGTGTCGTTACAAATCTAGGTAGAAACCAACAAAGTTACCCTACAAGTGGCTCACTTTGAGAATTGTTTGACTACTAGGGGAATGGCTCATGTACACTGCCCAGAGTTTCTTCATCTCCTTCCTCTTCTCAAAGTCACTTGCCTCCTTGCGAGCATTAGGAAATTAGAGTCTTTTCAAATCATGGAAACTAAGTTTCTTAACCACAAACTCCTTTCTAAATTGCCCATTTGCAGCTTCTTCAGCAACGTTCAACCCCTATGCCCCCTCTAGGTGGCACTCTGAACGGCCTTCTAGTGACGCTTCCAACTAACTTGACTCTGATAAATTCCCTCGGCTAATGTTGACTATTTCCTGACCCGGGATGATCAAAGATATAGAAAAAATTAAAAATTACAAAAAAAAATTTAAAAAAAAAAAGATTAAGGATCTCCCGTAGACACTTTGGACTATGTATCGGATAAGTTGAATAATTGGCATACTCCACCTAGCAATTGTTTCTTTTATGTTTTATTTATTTTACTTGTCACCTTGAAGACTTTTATGTTGTGATTGTATATCCACCCACATTTTCCTAAATGTGTACTACTATTTCTTTATATGTGATAATGTAGAAACTTCTCATCAAAAAATTTGAAATCTATTTCTTTATATGTGATAATGTTGAAACTTCTCATCAAAAAATTTGAAATGGTGCAACGTGTAATAGAAAGCGGCAAAGAGATTGATTTAGAGAAAACATGATATATAAAGCAACTTAAAAAACAAATTGATGCATGTAACTCTGGGATGAGCCAAAAAAAGCTCACAAATTAAATGAAGATCAATAATGAAAAAATGAAGAAAACAAAAAGGGGAATTTTGCCAAATAATACTAGATTAAATATCTAATCGTGACTCTACCACCCTTCACAACAAGATTTTTCTTCGTTTGATTAAATAGTTTAGTTTAGTTGTTCTTGTCAGCTCAAGAGGTATGCATATATAAGAATTATTAATAGAGTTGGAAAAATAGACAAACATTATTGATCAAGTTAGAATCTCTACCTAATAATGTCAAAAAACAATTGTCCCACTATTTGTAGGAACAATCAATCAACAGTAAAATAGAAAAATAATTTTAAATTAAATAAAAAATTTATAAAGTTGTTGGTCAACCTTGTTTACTTTTGCATTAAAATATCATAAAAAAGGTTACATACAACAACATCCATTAGTGCTAACAATCATACATTACATTGCTTAAAAACAATGCTCTAGAGGTGACAATCATAACTTGCATTGTTTAACAACAATGCTTTGGATCAATCATTTTAATCAGCAATATTTGTTATGCTGTAAGAAAACAATGCTTTAGAGGTAATAATCATACCTGTTAAACAATGCTTCAGATCAATCATTTTAATCAGCAATATTTGTTATAATGTTGACAGCAAGTAATGATGCCTAATTAATTGATCACAGTAATATTAGTGATGCTATCGAACACCATGTAGATCAAAAATGATACAGATCACAATATTGACAAATTGCTACCAATCAGTGATTGTATGAAGATATTAATCACAAAATAGTTATATCAAAAGATAATAATGACAACAACAATCTACAATGATACAACATTATTGGCAATTGATATGTGACAACAAAAATTCCTAGACAATTACCTGATACAACTATATTTTTTATATTAATCAGCAACAAAACAAGGTTGTTGTCCCTTACAAAACTACAGCCCGAGGACATAAACTGCACAAACCAAAACGGCTTTTTACAACAAGGTGAAGAACATATCATTAACAGCACACTAGCAGCACAGCTAGTAACCAACATCAAGAGTGGGTAGACAACTCACCAATAGCGTGAGGAAAAGGGCAACTAAAGAGTGATTTTTTCTTTGCCTGCTGACAACCATCTAGGCGATACTATCACTAGGGTCCCCACCACGAGGAGGTGGTGGAACTCTCTTTATGAGACTGCCAACACAAAGAGTAGTGTTAGCAATCCTACGCACCATCAGCCAAAGGTTGGAGCAGATCAGGAGTAGCAATTAGAGGTGGGTCCACGTGGTCATAGGGGGCCACACCAACATCAAGAAGTGGAGTCGGGTCCATCAGGTCTGAAGAAGCCAAATCAACAACAAGAGCATCATCATCATCAACCTGTGAAGAGTCATCCGAGGAAGAGTCAAAGGCCAAGACAGTAAAATGGTTATCATTACCATCCTTCCACCAAGTGGTAGCACCTTTACAACGCAAGAGAGAACAATTTATAGCCAGATGACCATTAGAGATGACCATTAGAGAAGCACTGCTGACACCGAAAGGCGAGACCCTCATAGTCCAGTGATTGAGTCCACAGCCTATCCCCGACCAAGAGAACCACATCCCTCGGAAGGGGTGTGAGGATGTCGATGTCAACCAAAATGTGAGTGAAGGTAGAGAGGCCCATAGCAGTTGTGGCCTCATCCACCTTTAAGAACCGGCCAATGGAGTTGTCAATGGCCCCAAAACAAGAATTCTCCCAAATATGAAAGGGAAGATTGGGGAGACAAACCCACACTGGATGCACACTAAGTGGCTTAGTAAGAGGGTTAAAGGAGACAGTCCAAGGTTTGACTGAGAGAGAGTGAGTCCCCCAAACCCATAACTTGCTCAACACCAAATCTTGATCTTTGAAAGAAGAAAAAATAGCAATAAAACACCTTTGCACAAGGGAAAAATTCCATGTTGCCAAACACTAAAGATCTCCAAGAATCCGTCACCCAACAATAAAGACCCAGAAGAGAGGACCCGAAACCAGCGAATTTACAAACCAACCCACAAGGTTGGTAGAAATCCACATTATCCACCACATCCATGCCACACACCACCACAGGGGATGTCTTGGCACAGGCCAGAGATCAAAATTTCTCCTTTGAAGGAATAGCAGCAACAGATTTGACAACACAAGCAATACTCTGTCCACCAGCAGCCAAGAGAGGCTTAAGGGGAGCAACCCCCTCATTCACAGTCTACCCAGAACCAGGTCTCTAAGAAGAGTGCCTGAGCACGCCACCAACAAAAACCCTTCCACTAGCAGTGCCAAGAAAAGCAACAAGAACCCCCAAATCACCCATACCCAAAGGTGAGACAGAGGGATCTGGGCAGGAGCCAGAGACAGCAGCAGGCATTATCAATGAAGCCCCCCTCTGCAGATCGGCAACGGCATCCAAGCCATCAAACCCAGCACCCACAGAAATGGCACCCAGCAGAGACACAGCAGAAGTAGATGCAGAGCCCCCACGGGCACCACCAGAGAAGTTGGGCAGTTTGAAATCAATTGAGCAGTAGTCGTTGGAGCCGTTGTCGGAGACATCAAAGTGAAAAAAAAGTTCCAATGAATTGTTGTTCATCAAACATTAGATGTGACTTAAAATCTACAGAGGAAAATAGAAGCTGTCAGGAGAGACAAATGTTATTTGAAGCGTCACGTCTCTACTATGTGATGCTGATCCACAACTCAGCAGTTTTTTAATAATACAACTATGTTTACAATTACAAATAAAGTAACAACAATATCCATTGAAAAATCAAAATTGTCAAGAACAGAAGTAACATCTGTGATATAATAAGAATGACCGTCAAAGAATAGCATAATCCCTTTAATGACTAGACTCACAGATAACAAATAATGCCAGCAACGTTCGTTGTTATCAAAGGTAGAAGTGATAATCATTAATCACAATAACAACAGTCACATTCCTTGTTCACAAGATTTTCAAACCATATTATACCAAGTGTCTTCACAGCTGTATATAATCATGTTCACGAATTAAAAAATGATGGCAATAATTGCCACTGTCCACGTAACTGCTATTCAATAATGGCAGCTGTAACTACTTACACAGTTAGAAGTGTATAGCCCATTTGTAAAAGTTTCAGATAAGAATCATCAAAAAGTTGCAGGTCAATCACTTATGTAGATAAACTAATAAAAATAATAACAATTTTTGTGATATTACCAAGTTATATATTATCATATTGGTGAGAATTTTGGTCAACGACACAATCAATTATATTTTGAAAAAATGGTAATATTTTCAGGAAAATGTTGGGAAACCTGCAGAGAAAAACTATATCATGATATTTTAAATATATTTGCTTCTATTGTTACAAAAATGTACTACTTAAACAATGTATTACTTAAACCAATTGGCCAGGTTAAAATCATCTCAAAGAAACATTAGAAAAACCTGAAATTGGTTTCAATTGCTGCTGGGAAAAGGATTCTGGCAAAGACTCATCTCCTGAGGATTATGCAGTCAATTTTATAAGCTACATACCAATTTAACCACATAAGAAGTAATACATTCCATTTTTAGAGCTCATCTTCCATGCGCAAATATTCACCAATATCAGCCTGGTGGTAAGCTACAATTCCATTGGGGTCAAGCTTCCTACAATCCTGCGTAGATTTGGCAGCTACTCCAAACCCCAATGGAATATCAGACATGTTAAAAATAACAACACCCTCATTCTGAGCAGTATTCTCAGTAATCCTTCCCAATCCACCCTTTGTAACATGATTACCGTAGAGAAAACTCATTTCTGCAGTGGGCTTGAGCCATATTTTGTACTTGGCATGGGCTGCAAGAAGATCAAGGCATTGAATGGTGAGCTGGAATTTACCACCCTTTGTGAATTTTCCAATGCAGGTGCCAAGGCTCACAAGATTATCTCTTGCAATGTTGGTAGCTCTCTTAACAAGGGCCTCGCTCACATAGTAGACACGATTTTTCTGCAAGCGGAAACAGTATAGTCCAGCTTTCCCATCAGGACCTTCACTAGAAGGCCTTTCTACGATATGCTTTAGATTATTCCCTACAAATTTGTAAAGTTTCTCAAAAACTGCAGTTGTTTCCTGCTCATCCAAGGGCCTCATCCTGGATAATATGCTGCACAGAACATGTATTGTAGCTTCAAAATCATATAATTCAAAACAAAAAAGCACTAATACTACCACAGTCATTGTGCATGCTGAATGATAAACATCTCCCTGCATCATTATATATATTAAAGAAAGCTCAAGAAAAGTTTAACAAAAACAATGCATAATGCAAGAAAGCGGCTATTTTTACAAAAAGGCATTCTTCGCTATGTATTGTTGAGCAATAAGTTTCTTCATTCTTCAAGATTAAATAAAAAGTGGTGGATGCAGGACCTGAACAACAAGGACGCAATGATGCTAAAGTAAATAGAAGTGCAGAGCTAATTTCAAGCTCCATATATTGAGTTTGTTACTTTTGCCAGAGCTTATCAGTTAAAACAGGAATAAGGAACCTCGTGTTCACAGAATCTGTTTGCAATTTTATTTATTTTTAATTATTTGGTTAATCTTGGGAATTCTTACCCTGGACATGTTTATAGAAGCCACAAACAGGGAACCTCCTCCCTAGCATCAACGAAATAAATCAAAATTTGAAAGCTCAAAGGACCAGCAGAAGCACATAGCCTAAGAGCTCAACAACCCAGTAGGTATTTGAACCTGAAGGGCTGCAATGTTAATGTTTGTAGCTTCAGTCGTATGATCATTTAGAATACATATAATATATGTTGATTAATAATAATATATTATATATGTTATATTATTATTATTCATATGAAATTTAATATTTAATATTAATCTATTATATTATTCTAAATTAATAATTGATTGATGAAACATTATAAGATTGATTAAATTATAATAAATGGGAAGAGGCATGTCCTTTATAATGATTAAATTATAATAAATGGGAAAAGGCATGTCCTTTAAAGGACATGCCTCTCTAAAGGCATAGTTACATGATCAATCATCATTATATTAATCACATAATAATGAATAGACATGTCCCGTCATGGGACATGTCTCTCCTTGCCTCATCCTCAATATAAATGCAAGAGAGATTGCTGCATTTGAAACACACAGACAATATAGAGAGTGCTATTACATTTGCAGTGATCCTAAAACTTAACATGGTATCAGAGCCAGACTGCAAATGTAAGAGAGTAGTTTGTTGATGGTGAATGTGTGACTGTCTCAGAAAATACAGTCTCGGTACAGGGACCATATCTCACAAATACACTGTTGAATTTTTCTGAATTTTGGATATGTTGGTTATAAACAAATTGCGCATAATCTCACCGAAGCGAATGGAGAGAACATTTCAGAGTCAAAAGTTATGACTGACTGTGTACGGGTCTATGTGAAATCGAGTGAAGTTGTGTTGTAGACTTTTGTCCACACCAAGTGTAAAGAATAAGGTCAAGTGAATTGTAGCGAAGTGTTAAGAAGCCAAAGGAGTGCTTGAAGAACTTGGTAGGGGTTGCTAGAGATTTTGGGCCCTAAAGCAAGGGTCTTTGGAAAACTCAATCTTTATAGACATTTTCTGATTTGTTACATATGGACCCTCATTGGAGCAACTTGTACCAAGGATGTTGATCCGCAGATAAGTATTCATCATCCTTGAGTATTAGTTTATCTACTCATTGTAGTCTCTCTCTTATTTGTATTTCTATATGTACTATAAGAGCAATTTGCCTTGATCTTTTCCGGGATGCTCTTGCAGGAAAAGAAGATTGATATCAGATTCAGAGGGAGTCTAACACTTCAAAGGTAAACTTGGTATGACTAAGATGCAATTGTAATTCTTGAGATTGAATTTAATATATATTCATTTATATTTTAAATGCTAAAAGAGTTACTATTGTGCATGTGTATTATGTCATGAAAGGTGACGATCTTTCATTGATATATTTATAAGGTCACTATTGTAAGGTGACAATCTTAACAATAGATTGACCTGTTATCATAGACTTCATTAGGTTGTTGACCCGGAATGTGTCGGAAATTATGATAACAAAAGCATCATGATTGACTTCATTAAGTTGTTGTCCCGGAGTGAGCCGGAAATCATGATGCTTCTTGTGTTGTTAATTTCTTGAGTTCTTGATCCATTGTCATGATAGACTACATTAACTTGCTGTCCCGGACTATGCCGGAATTCATGAGAATAAGTGAATCATGATAGACTACATTAGTCCCGGAATGAGCCGGAGATCATGATACTATGGTGTCTCTAAGATCAAGATTGTTATCTGATAGACTATATTAACTTATTGTCTCGGAATGTGCCGGAAATCAGATAACTAACATCCTTCTAGGACATATGTGTTGATAAGAATCTTAATGATGCTAGTGTTAGATTGATCACCATTTTGTGAGATAATCATATCCCCCCTTGCTAATAAGAATCTTAATGATGCCAGTGTGAGATTGATCACCATTTTGTGAGATAATCATATCCTCCCTCGCTAAGAGGGAGTGTTGAATATGTAGCATCAGTCGGATATTAAAATATTTGATTATTGCATAGAGAGGTGTGTGTGTGTGTATATATATATAGTATTATAAATTGATTATTCAAAACGGTTCGATCTGATCTCAGAATCGTTCAACACTGTTTATGATGTCCAATGATGTTGATGCTAACACTCATATGAGATTGATGAGGTTGCTCAAAATCAGATCACCAGTTATGTAATTAAGCATATCCTCCCTCACTGAGAGCTCACCAGTTATGTAATTAAGCATATCCTCCCTCACTGAGAGCGAGTGTTAGAGTTATAGCACATAACAAATAGTTATGACCACGTAGGGTCATGAACCTACGTGGCTCTTGCCACATACAGAAAATTGAGGCATGATGGATGAAGCATATCATGATAGATGATATCTTGCATGGTGGATTAAGTCCCTTAAACAGACCATGGCCTTCTATTGTGATAGACATCTTGTGATGGCTTAAACAGATCATGATTGATTATAAATGTTCCTATGGTAAGTATTATTGAGGGTACATGTGCACATTACCTATAGGATATTTTTGAGTCATGGTGAATATCATGAGACTTGATATTCTTGGTCAGACCATATCTCTGATATCATATTGAGGTGATATATAAAATATGTTTTGAGTTATGGTGAAAATCATGAGACCTGATATTCTTGGTCATACCATATCTCTGATATCATATTGAGGTGATATCTAAAATATTTTTTTGAGTTATGGTGAATATCATGTGACTTGATATTCCTGCATATACCATATCTCCTGATATCACAGTGACGTGATATCTCCTCTCTTTTAAAATTAATGAACTTATTGAGATTTGCATCTTGATGGATTTTATCTTCTCTGGCTAAGAGGGAGTGTTGATATTTTGTGTAGCTATGGTCAGGGTCATAAGTGTTGGCACGGGATACCACTACACATTATGTTTGATCATCCTCCCTAGCTAAGAGGGAGTGTTAATGTTTGTTTTTTTGGTCGTATGATCATTTAGAATACATATAATATATGTTGATTAATAATAATATATTATATATGTTATATTATTATTATTTATATGAAATTTAATATTCAATATTAATCTATTATATTATTCTAAATTAATAATTGATTGATGAAACATTATAAGATTGATTAAATTATAATTAATGGGAAGAGGCATGTCCTTTAAAGGGCTTGCCTCTCTAAAGGCATAGTTACATAATCAATCATCATTATATTAATCACATAATAATGAATAGACATGTCTCATGAAGGGACATGTCTCTCCTTGCCTCATCCTCAATATAAATGCAAGAAGATTGCTGCATTTGAAACACAGACAATATAGAGAGTGCTATTACATTTGCAGTGATCCTAAAACTTAACATACAACACCACCATATTTTAACCACTGCAACATGCCCTTAAAGATAAAATTAAGAGCACTTCGTATTTTTAGACAGCAGATTTTTTGTAGGGATGCACAAGCACAATTTTTTTTTGCTGTACTGGTAGACCATACCCTCATACTCATATACATACCTGATTTTGATTTGACAACTTAGCATTCATGTGAAGAGAAGTTAAAGAAAAAACCATATCGTCTTTAGCATCTCTTTTGAAGTAATTTAAATTGCAATCTTCATAACGAAAATAGCACCAATGCGTTGCTGTCAACTCTTCATTTTCAATTTTCTTTCTCGTCAATATTTTCTAATGTCTGGATAAATCTTCATCAAGCTAAAACTTTCTCTTCCTAATTTTTTACACCCTCAAAGTATGTGATCTACATGAATTAATACATATGGCCAAATTCAAGGTTTGATTTTGTCCCCTTTTAATGTCATTTCTACTGTAGCCTACTTCTTTTGTGAAGCCATGCCTTGTATATTTTACACAAAGTATTGTTCGAGAATTCCTTCCCTAATAAAAGCACGTAGTAAATCATGAATTAAGTTCAGAATACCATAAAAAATGCACCTACTAAACAGACCTACCATTAATACTACAAATACAGTATTTATTAATTTCAATAATTTAATTCGATATCAATTTGTCAAACACTATCTTATTATGGTTTAATATAATGGACGGAGACCCCTTTGTCCAAATCTATACACCAAAAAAGGAAATGTAGCCATCTCTAAGAGAGTCTATCCACCAAAGAATTATGAGATACATTCCAAAGCAAACAACCCAAGTATAAGTCCTAATGCTATACATCTTTCATCCTAATTTGGGAGCAGGGATTTTGAGTTTGAACTGATGAGTCAAATGCTAACCCACATTAATAAGATGCTAACATCCAAAGCTTGATATGTGAGACATTCCATAGGATAGCATACACATTGATTATTAAAGCTTGGGTATCAGGCCATTGGTTTTAATTTTGGCCTGATGTGGCTCAGTACTGAAACACATGCCACAATGTCATCTACTGCCCAAGTTCAGGCTCGGCTGGTGTGGAACCTCTTCAACAGGGTGCACAAGAAGAGATGTACCCTAATAAAACAAGTATCATTTTAAAAGTTATCTGCCATTCTTATGGCTAAAATCATGTATTGGGTATATATCAGCCTACAGTCTTTTGAAGTTGCCACCTCAGCTGGTGTTGGGCCTCCATTGTGCATATTATGGTGAGAGTAATTAAGGTGTTGATAAGAAAAGATGGTGACATATTTAACTTCATTATAATCACTGTTATCAATCTAGTGGCTAGGAATTTTGGTATCATTCCTGCTGTAATAAACCTCTTTTTGTTCCACTCTTATGGAAAATAGCAATAATGGAATTTTGTGTTTCAGAGCCAGACAAAAACATGCACAATTGTACCACATGAAAACTCTGCCCTTGAAAAAAATACTACTCTAAACCAAGACAGGAGAAATGGTGCTAACAGAATAATATGTAATTGAAAGAAAACAAGAACACCATTCACAATATGTTCACACAAATATAAGTTGTGGATGTAGATTTATTTTAATAAGCTCCAATGTATGTGGCTCCTGCACTCCGCCTTAAACAGTTTCCATCTCTGCAGTCGGCTAGGGCTTCCTCTGGCTTCATCGGCAATGGTGCCATTAAGTCTGGTCATGGTCCCATGGATCTGCGACTGGCGAAGTCTCAGACTTTGGTTTGCCGGGCCCTGGTGTGTGTTTGTGGCAGTCAAAAGGAAATATCTCCAAGGTAGTTAAGGTTGCAAATATAGGTTTGGTGGCAGGATTGGGCAATATGCCTGAAAATCTTCCAAGGGGTTTGACAGGAGGGGTTTGGCAGGATTGGCCTTCCCTTGGATCAAGAGGTATGAGATCTGGTTCTAAGCGGACGGGGTGTAGACAGCCTCATGTGCGGGCTTCCTCATTTGCATCTCAGGCTCTTCTTCCATCTGATCTCCCTCTGAATGTCAACCTTGGGGAGGATATTTTGGAGGAAGTGGCTGAGAAACCTGACTATTACTCAAAGCAAAGTTTGATCGGAAGATTTCGTGGATTTTGGTCGAGTCTAGCAGTACTTCACCAGTGGATTTCAGATTACATTGAAACCCATTTTGACACACAATCTCCAAATATACCCTTGTGCACGGGGTTTTTTTGTTGTGGTCTTCGACGATATTTAGGACTACCACTCAGTTCTTTGTGATTATCAATGAGACTGCAATCAACACTTGCTAATGTTGAAACTATGGTACCTGTCTTTCAACCCAAGAACCAAATCCTTCTAGGTTATTCCTCTTTGGATTAGGCTTCCGAATCTTCCCTTCCAATTTGGCTTGATTCCTGTTTTGAAGCTATTGGCAATTTGTTGGGGAGATTCCTTGGTGTTGATGAGGGATCTGAAAATTTCTTACATACCATTTATGCACAATTCTGGTGGAGATCAACATCAACAAAAATCTTCCTACGGAAATGTCTCTCCACACTACATATAGTTGCTGGACTCAATCTCTAGATTATGAGGGTGTTCCTTTTCGATGTCACAGGTGTTTTTGCAAGGGACATGTTGGTGCCCAGTGTGTTAAACAGAGGAAAGTTAATCAAGCTTCGTGGTGGAAATATATTTCCATTCACCACTACTCAGTGGAAAAGGAAGATACAGATCAGAATGGAATTACCACCGAAGAATCACAGACTCCAAAAAATGCTGGTCCACACTTGGCCTTACCAAGTAATACTCAGGGTGCTCCAAAGAAGATGGTTGATGCCTCTGTTTGTGGGGGTGACAATGCTAAGGGAGTTGTTGCTCCCTCCGAGGTGGTGGCCAAGCCAATTGATGATTCAAGTCAGAGGACTACACCACCAAAGAAACAACATCATACATCGAGGTCTTCTAAGGTTCACCTCCTATTCGGAGGACCAGTGATATGGCTGATTCACTTCCCGTTGATGAGATGACTGTGGTTGACGAGAGCTCTAGATCTTTGCCTTCAGTTGGTGAGGGAATTTCCCAGGCAATGCAGATGAGGTACTAGTGGTGAAGCCCAAGAAGGTACTTGTACTGTAGTACAAAGTAAAAGGAAGAAAAATGAGGCAATTTACAACATGCAGCTTCGCTCCCACTCTAAATGTGGAGTGAATATGTAGAAAATTTATTTTGGGGCGGCATTAATTCGGGTGTCAGCTAGAGTTAGTGTAGGGGTTTCGTTTGTGTTTGGTTTGCCGGAGCTTGTTAATGGGCTCTATGGGCTTCCCACCACTATCTTTTGTAAAACTACTTTCATTTTGATTTATTATATTGGGAGCTGCCTCTCTTGCAACCATTTATTAAATTGTTTACCAAGAAATAAAACAGAACACCATTCACAATATTAAATGCTTATTTACCCTGGGGAAATCCTTTCAAAAAGGAACCCAGCAAAAACAGCACTCAATGTATTTTTGTTTTGATAGGTAAAGTGAGGAAAAAGAGCCGCCCTCTCCCATTTTATTAATAAAAAGAAAAGATACATAAGCACTATGATAAGGATAAAGGATGACAATCCAATCAAAAAAGAATACCAGAGAGCAAAAGATGCCATGACATGACAGAAACTGATACAATAACATACTGTAAAATCATAGACAAACAGACTGGCAAAATTTCCCATGGGTAAACATGATACCCATATGCAAAAAAATATTATATACCCTGTATACCCCAGCGAAACTAGAATACTGGAAAAGAAAAACAGAAATGAATAAGAGATCCCAGGGAAACAGACCAAACACATTTCAACACCCCGGCTCCAAGATAAAAGTTTTGTCCTGTTTGACCAGAGCAGCTCAACAATGAGGAATTTTATAGCTTTTCCAGCTAGTCACTTTGAAACTCTTGAAAAGGAGAGATTTTTAATGATCAGAAGAGCATCGCGATAACCACCAAGGGACAGTAACCCTCTAGCCAGCAAACATCCTCTAGGAAATTCTGAATAGAAACAATTTCCTTAAGTATAAGCTCCGTTCAAGTTTCAATTTCTCTTAACATCTGTATGTAGGCCAGTTCACAAAACTCTGAAGTCCAAACCATACAAGAAATCAAGGTGAGTTTTCTTACAAATGCTCTATCCACCATGTCTGTAACCCCATTCTGAATTTCTCACACATAGAACCTCTCCAATAATGTCCCCTTTTTGAAACAGGATTTAATAATAAATAATAAAAATATGAAAAAACATAACATAATATAATATAATTAAAATTTAATTAAGTTTAATGACAAGCCAAAAGGCATGAAATGAAGAGTTGTGACTCTCTCAAACATGAGATATAACCGGGAGAAGATTTCATTTAGAAAGGGATATGGAGGAAGGAAACAAGGATGAAGAATTAATGGAAGAAGAAAGGAATGGGAAGAAAATTAAGAAGTGACTCTTTCAAAGGGCAGAAATAATGAAGGGCTGTAATTCTTTCAAAGGGTGGTAAATTTGTGAAAGGTTTTGAGTCTTGACTCTTTCAAAGGGTGGACATAATGAAGAGGTGTCTCTCCCTCACATTGGAAGATATAATGGGGAGATGGTCTCATTTAAGGAGGACATACAACGGAGATCCATTTGGAAAGTAATTTAAGACAGCAATAGAGGGTGGTGACTCAATTCTTATTGAAGGTGATGACCCTTTCAATTACCAAATCACACAAACAATCAATCAACAAATCATTCTATCAAATCAGTATTCATCAATATAACAAACCAAGATTCATTACATTATAAAAAACCAATCATCTAATCAACAATCACTTAATCACTCGCTAATACCTGAAATCAGGCAATCAAAGGAATTCATTCAATCAATCGATACATTCAAATATCAATCATTCACCAACAATCCATCAATCAAATGAAATCGAATGATCAAAGAAAAATAGGCAGAAACAGAATTGAAATCAGAACTGAATTAATATTAGCAGCAGTGCTAATTAAGAGATTAAGCTGATAGATAAGTAGAATTATAGATCTATGCATATGTGTCCATGCAATAGAGATACTTACAGAACTTATTGATCTTTGTGTGTAATCTATGGAAGATTTGTATGATAGTTGCTTCCGAATTTAGAGAAATGGATTACAAATAGGAAGGACGGTCAACCTTCCGAGCTCACAAGACCCAACTATGCCACCGTAAGATGAATGCTATGCTCATGGGCCATGGGGCTTAGAATGCCCTTGAGCTTGAGGCCCCATCAAGTACGCCACCCTACGATGGAATTGACGGCTAGCCTTCCATGCTCTTGGGCTTGAACAAGGATTATGCCCAGCCTCCAAGGTGAACTGAGGGATGGAAGAGTGGCCCACCTTCCATGATCTCGCAGTCCAAGTGCGACCAACCTTGAGACTGCGGTTTGCAAACATTTCAACAAACTTCTATTGAGACTATTATACAAATCTACTTTGAAAAGGCAAATGCTTATTTGGATTTCAATATAAATGATGTTTACTAGTGATAAGCAAGATATAGTTATAATGCTTATGATTTAATGTCAATTTCCAATGACTAATGTTGTGTGCAGGAGCTAGACCAGGATTTCTCTTATAAAGGGCCTTTCAGTTGGTAAATTTATTTTCTAAGATGTATTACATTTCTTATTTTTACTTGGAATTTGTGGTTTTTGAGAAAAAAATTAGAAATATCCCAATAGGGAGGATTATAATTGTTATCAGAGCTTTGGTCCTGCCAGCCTAAGGGTCGAAAAACTAAATAGAAATAAAAAAAGGTAAATGCACCTCAAACCAGTGACTCAACGTGCCCAAGATAGACAAGTAATGTTTTCCAAACTCGCACTTCTTACCAATCAAAAGGGAATGTGTTTCCCTTTTACATTTTAAGCACTTGCCTAAGATGAGAAAAATGCTAATACATTCTACTAGAGGCCAAGATATCTAAGTAACAATCACACAATGATCAATAAGCAGCCTAACTAACTCTTTCATCGACTTCATAATGTTAGCTCGAACAAAGCACAATCCAAATGATAGAACGAACCACTCAAACAATCCTTTACTACTCCTAACATTGATTTCCATTCATCTTCTTCTTTGATTTGAATTTGGTAAATACTAAATACCATGATCTAAAATCCAGCTTTGTAAGATTATTGTCATGGTGTAGTTGATCCAATAAATCAGCAATATGGAACAGTGGGTACAGATTGTTTTCCAACACACATTCACCAGGTCTCATCTTTCTTTGGCACAAATACAATGAGAGAACCTCATGGCAAAGTAGTTGATCTAATTGCACCTTGCTCTATAACTACCTTTAGCTGCAACTTTACCTCATTAGCCTCTAAAACATTTTGACAGCACAGCCCAATGTTTGGAAAGGGGAAGTCAGGAAACAATTCAATCTCATGTTCTATAGTTGCCTAGGGAAGTTCTTTGGGCTCCAAGAATGGCTCTGATAATTGATTCATCAGCTGACTGATTTCTCACTGTTCTTGGTAAGTATAGAGCCCAGGTAATTTTTTTATCTCAACCTCCAAAAGCTCTTCTTTTTCCACATAGCAACAAAAGAAAAAAAAAATCCAATGGCACCAATGAGCCTCTTGGCTCGAGAAACTCTAACCATGGATATACATATGAGCTCAAAGTAAAGACTTTATCACTCTAGTTCATATACAGAATTTTCCTTTAGAATTAGATTTCATCTCTCTCTCACATGGAGATAGGGGCTTACGTAAAAGACACTATAAACATCCAGACTTATTACAGCAACAAGCACTTCATCTTTGAACTCCGAAAACCCATATGTCAATTTGCATTGCCTTGTGATTCAGATGATCACTCTGTTTCAGCCATGTAAGGATGGCCAATAGTTTTCAACCCAAGATCACCTCACAACTTTGGGACATTAAGTTTGCTACTATCAAACAATGCATCAATCTTCTTATCCTTGACAAGTATCTTGATTTTAGCAAGTCCTTCATACTGAGAACCTACACTCACAATACACGTACCCTTACCATGGCAAAGACAATCTCTCGTTAATCTTATAACTGCAAATATTGTTACACACATAAAAAGATTTAAAGTACACATATAGGGAGATTCAAAATAATAAAAACGATGTTGAGAGTGCTCTACAAAGGAGGAAGATTTACAAAAGTGTAATACAAACTAAAATAGTCATGAAGACAAAAGACTGCAATGGTTATAGGAAAGCATTGCGAAGTCAAGTATACAATTAGATTGACTTATCGCAGACTTATCGGCGATAAGTTCTGCGCGGCAAGAAAACACGTTATTTTCGCGCCTAACTTATCACAGATAAGTTTGGCGAAAAGTTGCGAAAAGTGACCAACTTATCACGCGAACTATGTTTATATGTTTTTGCTGGGGTTAAAGTTCATTTTTTAGTTGCAAAACAGAGTTTGGAGAGGGAGAGAAAGGGTCTGGAGGAGAAAAAAAGGGATTTGCAGCATTATAGAGTGATTTGTTATGGATTTGGAGCGGATTAACCTTGTCTTTGTGCGATATAACCTTTGATTGCGCATAAGAAAAGCAGAGGCAACACTAGCTGGTCCACTTGATTTAGATGACATAGATCCTTAGTTTGATTGGACATCACAGGAGCAGCCTCCATTGTTCACAGAGGATGAGATCTATGATTTGGAGAGGCAAGCTATGGAGGAGCGTGGATTCACAGTGGGATTGGATGACATTGAGGAGGATGAGGACAGTGACACTGAGGAGGATTTAGATGATGAGGAGTCGTTGCCACCATCTACACCATCTACATCCAGGGTGGAGGTCCAGTCACGACCAGTTGTGCAGAGGGAGAAGGCACAGCCACAACCACATCATGATCAGACTTCTAGGGCTAGACTCCCTCCCACTCCAGTAGTTTTTAGAAGAGCTTGTGGGAAGAGGAAGATGTAGAGTTAGACTATTTTGATTTTGTCCTTGACATTTGCTGAATGTTTTACAAAGACAATTTGCTATTTAAGGTTTTCTTTAGAGTTTAGAGTCTTTAGACTATCAGACTATGGTTACCAGCCATCAGCATTCCACATGAGGATGTGATTTTGTACCCTATTTGCATTTATATATATCTAGATCAGCTTGTTTGGTTTGATTACTCATTTACTGACTCATTAGATGCACCTGCTTATTGAATTTTGCAAAAAAAATGCATTTCTAATTAAATTTAAGCAAGTTTTAAAGTTCCTGATATTTTCCCGATAAGTTTTCGACTTATCTCCGATATTTTCCGACAATTTTTTTTTTGCCCTCGGCGATAAGTTGCCAATACCGATATTTTGAACTATATGATTCAATCAACAGAGGTTAAATGAACAAGAGGAAAGTTGGATAGATATACATGCCATACTCATGTTGAAGGTCAAGTTCATTATTGTGTGTGACAGTGATGACAGGGAAAAATAGCAGTCTGTATGAGTATGAAGACAGCCATATTCTAAATCAGGAAAAGTCAAGGCCATATCATGCATGGAAGAGACGTGTTGGGGAGCTCAAGAATGAAAATTTGGTGTTGCATTTACATTTTCAGGGTATCAAGAATTCAAGGCAGAAATCTAAAATAATTGGCTTATTTGTAACCATGGTGGGTTTTTGTTGTTGTAGTTGTAACAATGAAGTTGTTACAAGTTGTCATAACACGGATTGAAGTATATGGGTCCTATTGTGCGTGCTGAACTTACAGCTATAAAGCATACAAATCAAAGGTAAACAAATTTAAATTCCAGATAATTGAATTACCAACAACTTGCATCAAGTAGAGAGAAAGGAAGTGTTAACCACTTCTCAACTTATAGTTATGTCTACTACTCTACAGTGAGAAGCCATGCATAAAGGAAGATTGTCCACTAAGGCAAGCAGAGTCAAGAAAGAAACATCAATTATATCAGAGCAACAAAGCAAAAGCTAATTAAGGAGGATCTAAGGATTACAAATCTCCAAGCGTTATTTTGGGACCTTCATATTCGCAAAGAATTCATATGACAAAATTAAAACCAACATTGCTTGAGGACAAGCAATCTTGGGCAGAGCGGACTTTAATCGCCCCTTTTTGAAATAGGATTTAATAATAAATAATAAAAACAAAATTAAAATACAAAAATAATACAATTAAAATTTAATTAAGTTCAATGATGGGTCAAAAGGCACCAAATGAAGAGTTGTGACTCTCTCAAACATGAGATATAAAAGGGAGAAGAGTTCATTTGAAAGGAGATATGGAGGAAGGAAGAAAGATGGAGCATGGGAATAAAGGAAGTATTAATGAAAGAAGAGAGGAATGGGAAGAACATAAGGCTCTTTCAAAAGACAGAAATTGTGGAAGGTTTTAACTCTTTCAAAGGGTGGTATTTGTGAAAAATTGTGACTCTTTCAAAGAGTGCACATAATGAAGAGATGTGTCTCCCTCACATTGGAAGATATACAGGGGGGAAGGTTTCATTTGAGGAGGACATCCAAGGGAGATCCATTTGAAAAGTAATTAGCCGATACACTTCCCCTGCGAGCTTGCTCACGTATGACCTTATTGTTTTTTGTTTAATGCCTGAAAATATTTTACCGATCACCGGCCAGACAAGAGAAAGGGGCAATGCGGACAATAAGGGATGGGAAGACGTGAGGAGAACTATAGTTGCATTTGCAGAAGTTGGTATGCATTAAGTACGATGCATTTAGAGCAGTCTACAAGAACACGTTCTAGATATAAGGGATAAAGAAAAATTTTGGTTATACTCCTTTCTCTTGGTCTGTAGTTCTTGTGTCTTGAACCCCACCAGCTGTGCCATGCTCATCTGCATTTGCCGCTTCGCCAGACATCCCGTGGTTCTGTCTTTCTGAATTGAAAATTTTGTATAGAATGACAGAAAGCTATAATCTATTGGTGATAGAACAAATTTTCTTACAAGAACAGAGCATGAGATTTCTCATACTGTTGGTGGTGAAATCAATGTTGTTCCTATTATGGAATATACTGTTGGGCAGCCATTAATGGAGCCATATCATTCTCCAGCTTCTCAGAAAATACCCCATAATTGTGTAATGCTGCAGAGGTTATCTGGATTTGACCAGTCATTGATTATGATTCATAAACATCGTGTAAGACATATGGTTTGTTTTTTAATTATTTGTTGTTGTTCTTTAGTCCACATGGCAAATAATGTTAGCCCTTATGTTATTTGGTTCTACGTAGGCTTAATCATAGAAACATTTCCTTGTCTTTTAGAGTTGAAGAAGCCAGGAATGATTGCCTGTGCTAAAGGTAAGTCATATATGTCACATTAGCCTGTTAGGTCAATGTTATCCGTTGTTCTGGATTATTTAACCACTGTCTATGTGCTTGGCTGCACCATATTAGTCCTAAATGTTGTCTACTGATTTGCAGGTGGATAGACCATATGTAGGAGGTGATCTCATAGATGGATCTGACTTTAGGAATACAGAACCATCTAACAAGTGCATGTCAGAGTAAGAGGTTTCTCTCTGTCAGATATTTTCTTCTGTTAACTGCTGGGATTATTTTTGTTGAGACTAATGCGTACTCCTGATATAGGGCTTGCTTGTGTATAGAGCAGAATAATCTCTTACGACATTTGCGCAATGTTTATTCATTGTCTTCTTTCAATGTGTGAAGGCAGAATATTGGACACCATTGTGTGAGAAATTTGGAGACTATATGAGATGAAATACTAGGAGATTTATCCGCGTTAGCGATTCGCACAATATCAGACAATCTCCATTTTGTTCACCTTAAAATGAGTAAACGAAATTCTGCAATTTACTGTTGAATCTCCATTTTGTTTAACAATAAAACAAATAAACAAGATTTAATGGATTTTCTTTCATATTGATCTTCCCAGCTTTACTTGAATGCAATTAGAATTTTACATAATACTTTTGTTGTCCTTCCTTTTTTTCCAAAAGAAATTGGGTTCTGCCAAGATTCCCATGAAATAGATTTCTAAAGATGATTCAAGAAATTTGACATTTTTGAAGAGGATGAAAGGATTGAAAAAGAAGGTTAAAGAGTTGGGTATTCTTTGTGGAGTGGATGCCTGCATGATCTGCTTTGGGCCTAAGGTAGATCAACAAACATCTCAAGAGCGACATCTTGATGTGTGGCCTGGTATGCCCAAAGCTCTACAGGTCATTGAGAGATACAGAAGGCTTTCCAAGGAAGAACAACACAAGAAGAAGGTTGATAATTCCAGTTCCTTACAGCAGAAGATAAATAAACTCAAGCTTGAATTGAACACGAAGAGGAAGGAGTATGACCATCTTGAGATGGGCATGAGGTATCCTTGCTGGGATAATTGTTGGAATGATCTCAGTGTTGAAAAGCTCAGGGACTTGATTAAGTATATAGATGCTAAACTAGAATCTGTTGGCGCTAGAATAAATTTTCTTACAAGAACAAAGCATGAGGTTTCTCATACTGTTGGTGAAAGCAATGTAGATCCCATTACGGAATATGCTGTTGGGCAGCCATTAATGGAACCATATCATTCTCCAGCTTCTCGGAAAATAACCCATAATCGAGTAATACTGCAGAGGTTATCTGGATTTGACCAGTCATTGATTATGGACATTGTGTAAGACATATGGTTTGTTTTTTAATTACTTGTTTCTGTTCTTTAGTCCAAGTGGCAAATAATGTTAGCTGTTATGTTATTTGGTCCTAAATAGGCTTAATCATAGAAAACATTTCCTTCTCTTTTAGAGTATAAGAAGCCAGGAATGTTTGCCTGTGCTAAAGGTAAGTCATATATGTCACATTAGCCTGTTAGGTCAATGTTATTCATTGTTCTGGATTATTTAAGCACTGTCTATGTGTTTGGCTACTCCATATTATCCTAAACGTTGTCTATGGATTTGTAGGTGGATAGACCATGTGTAGGAGGTGATCTCATTGATGGATCTGACTTTAGGAATACAGAACCATCTAACAGGTGCATGTCAGAGTAAGTGATTTCTCTCTGTTAGATATTTTCTTCTGTTAACTGATGGGATTATTTTTGTTGAGACTAATGCGTACTCCTGATATAGGGCTTGCTTGTGTATAGAGCAGAATAATCTCTTAACACATTTGTGCAATGTTTATTCATTGTCTTCTTTCAATGTGTGAAGGCAGACTATTGGACACCATTCTGTGAGAAATTTATAGACTTGATGAGATGAAAGACGGAGATTTATCCGCGTTAGCGATTCGCACAATACCAGACAATCTCCATTTTGTTTACCTTAAAATGAGTATACAAAATTTTGCAATTTACTGTTTAATCTCCATTTTGTTTAACAATAAAATGAGTAAACAAAATTTTGCAATATACAGTGAAATCTCCATTTTTTTACTGCAAAAGTTATGACCCTAATTATCATATTGTAAGACCACATACCTTAAACAAATTTAAAGTCTTTGCATGTAACAATAACTGCAATGAACATTTTTCAGAGAAATCAGATTGTCTGACAAGTATTTGAGGGTGATCACTGAGCAGCTACAACTTCTCTGATGCAGGAATTTTATGGTTGTTACTTTGTCTACAATCTGTTTTTTCGGCTCAAATGTTTTTTTTTATGACTCACAGGTTTCAAAGCGAGTTTATCTGCCACAACAGAAGAAATAGTTTGTTAGGTTAAATAGACAGCATTTTAACGTCATATTTGGTCCACCGATGGGCTAGCAAGTGTAATTGAGTAAGTACATGTTCAATGTTCAAAAGAGATGATTATTTCTGGAATCGATTGTATATTTTTATAGGGCTGTTTTGTCAAAAAAGTACACAGATATTCCGGAATAATCTTTTGATTTCAGAAAGAATTTCTCAATTGATTTCGGAAAAAATCTTTTTTATACAAAAATATACATGGTTGCTTTTAGAAATAATTTTCTTTTAAGTACTAAAAACTGGAAAACTTATGCCAGCTACTGTCAGAAAATTTTTCCACTTGCTTTCTAATGTTTGTAAATTCTCTCTCTTTGAAGAAAAAAAAGCTTTTAGAATGGACTGTCTTTATCAGTCAATGAAGATGAGACAAATTATGGAATTTTTGAACAGAATTAATAATTTGCAAGGGTTATGTCAATGGAGGTGTGCTACTCATCCCTTTTAAGGCAGACGTAGACTGCCTTTAACTGACTTAACTTCAATCCACCATTGATATCGCGGTTAAAAAGGTGCATTAATCCTTACGAACAGAGGCTTCAACGGTAAGTGCATGGATTGTTAACGATTGGATGAAATGTTTCTTTCTCTTTTACCATTGACCAACATAAATTGTTTAAATGACTGCCTCGAGTTTCCATGATTTCCTCCAACTTTCCGAGGACATGTTTATAATGTCAAAGAAGTTTGAATTATTTTCACTTCAAAAGAGACACATATTTATAATTGGTTACATCATAATTGCATTAAATTAAGAAAGGTTCTTTTCTTAAATAGACAGATGCATAGTTACTACATAGTACATTGTAATATGATATAGCCATATATCCATAATCATTTACTCACAAACACTAGTTTGAAAATTTGAATGGCTTCACCATCCATATGCCATTACCCATACCCCATCTGTAGAAATAAGTATTGACAGACAGATTTTAATATTTGAAAAGGATGACTAACATTTAGTTTAGCCCACATTGTATAATTAATTATGTAATATTAACATACATTTAAACTCTACCTACAATTTCCTATCAGCATATCCCTTGAACCTCCAACAGGTGCAAGTGCTAATTTATTATTTTCACAAGGCAGCAATAGAGGGTGGTGACTCAATTTTTATGAAAGGTGATGACCCTCACCAATAAAGTATAAATTATTCCAAGCATTCAAGGATGAATTGTCAATCATCACTCATGAATTTACAAAAGTAATCGTCAATTACCAAATCAAGCAAACAATCAATCAACAAATTCTATCAAATCAGCATTCATCCAATCATCATTCATCAATATATCAAACCAACATTCATTACATTATCACTCATCAATCATCTAATCAACAATCACTTAATCATCACTAGCTAATACCTCAAATCATACAATCAAAGGAATTCATTCAATCAATCAATCCATTCAAATATCAATCATTCAACAACAATCCATCATCAAGTGAAATCGAACGATCAAAGAAAAAAAGCAGAAACAGAATTGAATTAAGAACTGTAATAATAATGGCAGCAGTGCTAATTAAGAGATAAAGCTGATAGATGTGTAGAATCATAGATCTGTGCATATGTGTTCATGCAATAGGGATACTTACAGAAATTATTGATCCTTGTGAGTAATATAAATAAGATAAACTGTAAACATGCAATGGAAGATTTGCATGATAGTCCCTTCTGAATTTAGATAAATGGATTGCAAATAGAAAGGTGGGCCAAACTCCTGAGTTCACGGGATCCAAGTACACCACCTAGAGATGAATGTTATGCTCGTGGGTGAGGGGGCTTACAGTGCCCTTATGCTTGAGGTCCCATCAGGTACACCACCCTAGGATGGAATGGATGGTCAGCCATCCATGCCCATGGACCAGGAGGGGGAACGGAAGACCAACCTTCCATGCTCTTGGGCTTGAACAAGGAGGGCGGCCAGCCTCAAGGGTGAACTAAGGGATGGAAGGGTGGCCCACCTCCCATGATCTCATAGTACAAGGGTGACCAACCTTGATTCTATGGTTTACAAACATTTCGACAAATTTCTAATGAGATACTTTGAAGAGGCAATTGCTTACTTGGATTTCACTATGAATGGTGTTTATGAATATCATGATGTTTACTAGTGATTAGTAAGATACCTGTTATCATGACTTATGATTTAATGTCAATGTCTAGTGACTAATGTTGTGTGCAGGACCTAGACCAGGATTTCTCTTATAAAGGGCCTTTCAATTGGTAAATTTATGTTCTAAGATGTATTACATTTCTTATTTTTTATTGGAATTGTGGTTTTAGGGAAAAATATAGTAATATCTCATCAAGGGACAGTACACAATGCCTTGGTTAGTACCTTGTGCCCAAGAAGCGTGAGCACATTGCTTACAAAAGTCAAGGCAATCTTTGAAAATTTGAACTCACATGGTGCCAAGTCACGTCCTTGATGAAATCCCACCCAAGAATTTCCTCAATAGCATCTAAAACATCCTCCTCTTGGAAAAAAAGAAAGAGAGACAAAGAATTCCTCAAGAGTATCAACATATGGATGTTCTACGATAAATTGTAGAACATCTCTCATTGCAATTTATCGTCTTCTCTAAGGCAATGAGAGACAAAGAATTCCTCAAGAGTATCAAGAATGGCTATCAATTCTTGTAGAATGTTTTGTGATCTCCAATTCAACAATGACCACTTTATGAGACATTATACAATAACCATAGAGTCGCCCTCAATTACTACATTGTTTGACAGGCAAGCTTTTAGTAGTTGTAGTACAAGGAAGAGTGTTCCCACCTTTGCTTCATATTTGTCCATAGAGGAAGCTACTTCAAAGTGACTTTGACTAGGAAAGCATTGGAGTCCCAGATAATACACCTCACAGCAGAGGAACCAGGATTCCCACAAGACACACCATCGAAATTGAACTTCCAGATCTCTGAAAGCAGAGGGGACCAAGTGATCCTTGATCTGACAATAAGAGAATAAGATCATGGAGGCATCCCATGAACAGGAGGGAATTCAAATGGGATCAACTGATTACCATCTCCTTGTTCCAGGGGAGAAGACTCCTCTTTTCTGTGAATGCAAAATTACTCTACTCATCATGAGTTCCAAGACAACAGCACTCACTGTATTAACTCTACAGTCCGCCGTACAATAAAATAGTTCTCATTTATTCTTAACCCCAGTTCATGTGGGATTGTTTACAGGTAGATCACTGCAGCAGCCCACTAAGCAGTATTACACTACAATGATTATAGAACCATGGGCCTTAAAATTACTTTAAAATAAGGCTCTAGAAAATTTCTACAGTTCTCAAACATGCAAAGTATACAACATATTTACAGCCTCTGTAATATATTTTTCAATTAGTACAGTGGGACAAACAACTTTTACAGCTAATAAAAGTTATGTTTATCCTGTGCATTTTTTAACATATTCTCCTTCAAGGCTTTCTAATTTGGAAAGATCACTTTTATTAAGTCACCAACATGCAGCAATGCCAACATAACATCAAACCCTCAGGAACACTCAATTTAACTAGATTGTTGCAAGGTTTTGATCTTAATTGTTCTGAGAGAGGGAGATAAATTGTACAAGTAGTTAAAGTCCTGATTATTCTATGCATTTTATACATAGTCTACTATAAGGCTTTCTACTTTGCGCAGTTGACTTTTAATAACTCAACAAACATGCACCAATGCGACTTAACATCAAAAGCTTCAGGAAAACTCTGTTTAACTAGATAATTGCAAAATTTGATCATAATCGTTCTGAGAGAGTTTGTGGTGTGAACATAACAAGTTACAAAATATAAACTCAGATAACAAACATTGCAAATGTCATTCAACCATTCCCTGCTAGCTCTTCAAAGATTATACATAACCTCGCCCGTGTTTTATAAAGAAAAATACATAAAAACAAATCTAGATTTTTCAAACGATTCCAAATCTTCATACAAATTATAAGCAAATCTTGCTTTTCATATAACCAGACGAAAATCTTTTAACAAATTCCAGGCACCTTACAATTTCCTTATATCTTAAAAATGGAAGCTGAACATAAAGTGTTTTACCTTTGGCTTGTATCTTGCAATGGAGAGAACTCTGTGGAAACTATCTCAAGAATATCGAATGTGTGTTACTCTGTCAAATCTTTTGTTGATTTCGTGGTGTTCGCGGTACGGTGTCATACGTCTCATACTTAGGGTTTAGAATTTAGGCTTTAATTTTCTTAGGTATTTCGAATAGAAGGTTAAGAAATAAACATAGCATCGACATCGATTTAAAGCAGACCTCTCTTTAAAAAAGCCAAGATACTAATAGTTTTGAGTTAATTTTTTTATTTTAGTTTTTTTTTTTTTACTTTCATAATTATTTGAAAAATATTTTATTTTGTTAATTTATTTATTGAAGGGTGTTATTAGTCCCTGTTATAGGAAGCTATATTTATGCAATGACCAATAGGAGTCAATTTATTTTGACGCATTAAGTTTGTTATATAGTTTGAGTTTTGTCACATATTTCTTAATTTCAGGAAAAGCTAATTATTTGAGATTCTATTGGTTGTGGCGGAAAAGAGCAAGGAGAAAAAAGAGTTTTGAAAATGAAAATTGCAAGAAATTTTAAAAACACAAACAATTGTTGATAGCCTTTGGCATGAATATCATGGTGGGTGATCCCACAATAGTGGGTTACACTTTTCGGGAGGAAGGAATTCGTCCCGAAAAGCGTGACTCACTAAAACAACTCTGTTTGTTTCGATCGAAAATGCCAATTACTTTCGATCGAAATAGACAAACTTTCGATCGAAAGTACCTAAACTAGGTACTTTTGATCGAAAGTAACCTAGTTACTTTCGATCGAAAGTAACTAGGTTACTTTAGCGGCAAAAACCGCCGAAACAGTCATTGTGACTGTTTCGGCTCGGGTGAAAGCAACAGCGACTGCGGGGCATCCGTTTCATCAAACGGCATTACATCAGGTTTTCCACGTTTCTACTTTCCATATTTGATTATTTTATAATATATATTGTTTGTATATATGT
>MU226020.1:1326833-1346835 GCA_018584345.1 Thuja plicata
TAGAAAAAAAGTTATGTTGTACGAAGTCATTGTACCTTTTTGAAAAATACGTTTTCAGCAACATAGCAGTTTTAGTGGGAGAAAAAAAAAACCATTAAAATCAATTCAAATATATATATATATATATATATTTAGAATCTAGACAGAAAATCCTAAAAAAATCTAGTTTACTTCGTCTTCCGATTTCAAACAGTTTAACGACAATATGCATCCGAATGTGAACATTTTTCTCAAAATGTAGAGTTCAATGTCCGTTTAGGCAAAAAAGTGTAACCCACTATTGTGGGATCACCCTGGTATAGAAAGCATGTTCGCATTAACTTTGCATTAATGCGACAGGTTGTGTGTCCTTCTCTGCGTTTATGCTTTTGTTTTCACATAAGGCAAGGAGGGCATCAAAGTCTCCAGATGTATTGGGTGGTTGTTGGATTTTCTGCTCTCTGTGAATGTTTGTTGTTGGGTTTGTTTTTTGTTAAGGGTTTGTTTAGCTATGTTTGTGATATGTGCTGGGAGGTTTGTTTTGTTAGTGTTTACTATATGATATTGAGAGCTAAAATCATTTTTTTTATGTTTATATGTAAGAATGGAACTTAAAATTCTTCAAAATCTTTTTGCTTCAGCTGAAATTGTGTCAATTAAAGTTTGTGGCAAGGAATTTGGAAAAAAATTCATTGTTTTGGATATAAGGAGTGGTATTTCTTCGAAGCTTTAACTATTATGTTTTTTTCCCAGAGGGTGTAAGTAATGTTTTGAAAAAAAATCGAAAGGTTTGTTGTGGTAAAATTTTGAAAGCTAAAACAATATAGCTTTTGCAAAACACTATTTTTTTCAAGCTTCGATTATTGTTCTTATAGTTGCATTTGGAAGGAGTAGTTTTAGGTTGAATGTCATGGATTGGTGAAATGGGTTTTCTTTATGTACTTAAAAAGGTGTAGTTTTAGGTTGAATGGCATGGAGAGGTAAATTGGATTTCATTTAAGTACTTTAAAAAAAATGAATAAGTTGTTTTAATTAAATTTAGATCTTTCAATGGTTTGTTTAAAGTTTCATTTGGAAGAAATGGGTTGAAGATCTATAATCATTTGAAGGAAAAGTTCTGAGAAACAGTAAATGACTCTAAATGCTCTGAGATTCTAATAAAACGTAAAAATGTAATATGTGTAACCTTTGTGCACTAATCATAGACATAGGTTAAGAAACCCTTTAAAGGAAAGCATCTCACAAACGGTAACAAAAAACAAACATGACGGCGTGAGCAATGTTCTTGAAAAATATGAAGGTATTGTTGTTGTCTTTTATTAGTTCCTACCACACATTTTTCCACTTATCCTGAAACCTGTCTTGGGTTAGATTATCATACTTTCCCTTTCCAAAGTAGCATTTACATGTCAAACTCGATATCTTGATCTTCTACCCACTGAAAGTTTTCTATGTCTATTTTTTGGACTTTTGAACTTGGTATTCCCTTTAAACCTTCCCCAACCCTCTAAAATATTTCAATCCCTTTGCATCCTCCTTCAGAGTCAAATGTTTGACCTTTCCCTCTCCCAAATACCTATCATAAGTTATCTGTGAGCCCTAATCCCTAGTATTTCCAAGCTTAGTATATTTTCAAAGTTACTTGTTTGAACTTTACCCTTCTCATGTTACATTAATGCATTCAAAACCATACAAAAGTGCAACATAGTTCAAAAGTTTGCAATTTTATTTATAATGCAATATGGTTTGTAGAAGGGAAAAATGTCTAACATATCAAGTAAGCTAAAATACAATGAATATTTTATGTAAAAAGGATGTTAAAGAACAATAGCATGTCATTACTACTGTAAATACCATCTACCCTCCTAAAATGCCTAGAATGTCATTATCGGTTGACAAGTCCTAAACACCATATTTAATTTTATGAATGCCTATAAACTTTGGTTTGATTAGAGGACGTGGCAATGAATATTTTATTTAAAAAGGAAGCTAATGAACAATAGCATGGTATTACCACTATAAACACCATACACCCTCCTAAAATGCCTAGAATGTCATTATCGGTTGATAAGTCCTCATAAACACCATATTAAATTTTATGAATGCCCATAAACTTTAGTTGATTAGAGGACATGGGATTAAAAGGGATAGAGACGAGTTTGACACGTGCCCTACTTATGTTGTGGTAATTATTATAGATTTTGATACACACAATTCATGTCCAAATATCATATATAATAGATTTACTAGGCTTTCCATATTACTTCATGCTAGATCGTTGACACATTTTAGTATGTAAATGTCAATCAATTTATAGTTACAAGTAAGGTACCACAATAATGAGGCTCCCGTGAGTTACAAGCCTCTAAGATATTATATATCTATATAAAATACTTGGTTACTTGTCAAAAGAGTTGGTTGTCGATGTCTCATCCCCTTTCCAAAAATAGAATTTACTAATTATAAAAAATTAAAAATAGTGTTACAAGGTTTGTTTTCTGATACCATTTTTAAGATGCATTCCTCCCAAACATTTATTTAATTTGAGGTTTTATGCCATGAGAAGGTGAAATGACTCTTCTTTTTTGTTCTTTGTTGTTCAAAGTTATATTGCCAAAAGAGTGAAATTGGTTAAAGCCTTTTTTGATAACTTTCCAAATTTTTATTCAAAAGTTCTTATCTGCATTTTTTACAATTTTGAATCCTTGAACAACATAGATTGTTACATTATTCCATGAAAAAATGGTTGCAAGATCTTTTTTAAGAAATATGAGAAGTTTGTGGTTGTATCATCTTGTTCTTTTATTTACATGCATTTGTATGTAAAGTTGGTTTATTACTTATATGCTTAAATTATTGTGTTCGTAATTGCACATGCAATTTTATCAAGTTTTGGTCTTAAGTTTTGAGGTAAGAATATATGTATTATAAGGGAATTTAGTGTTTAATCATGTCAACATGTGCTAATTCTAGACAATTGTAATTGTAAAAATTGCTCTGATACCATGTAAGAATTTTCCTAAGGTGATATCCCAAGATCTATAAGCCCAATGAATAGCACAATAAAGAGAGAAGACGAAAAAGAATAAACTATATTATCATTATTATGATCAACTAGATTAACTAATGCAATAAATATGTGTATTCTTAGATAGGCAAGGCAATAAGAGACAATGATAAGGAGAAGATAACTTATCACCTTCACAAGGTGGAAGCACATGTCCACTAACAATGAGTCATCCTCCATTGTGCAATGAAGTATGTGCAACAATGTGAGGATAATAAGTGATAAGTGCACTAAAGGTTGAGACAACACATAAAGTGAAAATGTGATAACAACGATCACCACCTAAAGAGTAATTTCCCGTACACCATGTGCAAATAAAGGTGTGAACTCCTAAGTGTCTCATATGCAAACTACTATGTATGAATTATCCTAAGTAAGTATAAGTGAAGTGTTTTATTAGTTCTTACACCAACTTGGCAAGTTTTGAATTGGTCACCTTAGGAGGCATTGTTTGGGCCTCTCCTTCTGACTATTTTGCTTACATGTACTCCAATCACTTTCCCTAAAGGATTCTCCTATGCTCTGATGCCAATTTTGATGCAGAGTGGGTCAGTGTCTTGCTTTCCTAACCTCTCACTCTACAAATCCCAACCAATCAATACCTGACTCCTTTTAGTTGTACTTTCAAACTATTGTCCACTTGACTTCTATTATATCATACATCTCAACATCACCTCATTTGTGTGACAAGATTCATAAGAAAATGTTCACAAACACTTTTGTGTGATAAGATCAATGAAATATTTACCTAGGACACCCTCAACTGGGCTTCAACACCTTACTCTACACAATAAAGACTCTTCTTGTTTTAGGAGTGGAGCAGAGAGCCTTCTATGATCTAATCAAACACCTTCTAACACAAACCTATGAGTTTTATGAGACTTTTATGGGTAATTGGATCAGACTGCTCAAAACAAGCCTAATTCTCTACTAGGTCTTCCTAATGAGAATTTTGGACATAAGTTTACAAAACCCCAAAGGACTTGATAGACCAATGAGTTTTTCGAGTACCCTTTTGGATTAAATTTAAGATTATAGAGAATTGACTCCCATCTCCTTCATATGATGACCTAACCTACCAATAGGTCTCCTAGGCCTAATAGACCTAATTGGGTACTTTTACAATGGAACTACCCTTCACTTGTCTAATCTCAATGATCCAACACCACAAGCATCTTCAATAGGCTTAAAATACATCCTTTAAACCATTTTATTTGATATATCCACCTATTTCTTAAGATTGTCTCACACTTTTCTTTACAACTAAGCCGGTCACATATAGGATGCCCGACTAGGGCTCAAAAGTTCTCCCACGTGCCAGATCTTCCTAGGGCTATCTTCTAGAAACATAAAGTACATACTCTTTCCATGAAACCCCCAAGTGGTCATTACATTCTCATTGTGGTATTGCAAGAAAGAGACAATCTTTAGAAACCCTAACAGAATGAGGGTTTATGACCAATCTTGACAAATATGGCTCGTATACTCCCAAAACTCTACCAAAATGTAAAATATCACCACAGAGAGATTCCTGGTTCACATCAAATTCAAATCCAAACCTTGAGTTATCAATTCAAATCTACCATTCAATGTATATGCACAAAAATAGAGAAATTAATAGGAAAATATGAACTTGTTTATTGTTTGATTGCCCAAAAGCATAACATCAACCTCCCACGATGGATTTTGACATGTTTTATATGTTAAAAACCTCTTCCAACCAAATTTGAAGGGTTGTGACCATTAGGGAGGTGGTTTGGCACCAATTATCCAACCTTAACAACTTTTTTGTAAAAATGTTGCAAAAGTTGCTAAGCAACTTTGACAACTTTTGCTTCAAACTTGAAAATGAGTCCATAGATGGATAAATCTTTTTCCTATGACCCTAAATAGACTCAAACCTATGTAAATGCATAATTTATTCTATTTCCTAGCATATACCAACCCTTTGACCAGATTTGACCTTGTTGGTTTATCTCACCAAACAAGTCAATGGTCTTACATTCTGGGCTTATTTGATTACAAACAAAAGACAAAATAAACACCTATTCTAATTGTCTTTATTTCCTTCTTCTGACACTCCTTGTGCTTCAAGATCCTTAGAAATGCTTTGATGGGGTTCTCCTACACCATACTCCCCTGGAGTTTGAATCTCAAGTCCACTTGAGATGAGTTTTTGTAGTGAGGTTCTATGCTTCTTCATTTGTTCCTCATCTATCCAAACAACATAAGACTCTGGGAGTCCTCTCCATTTGATAAAATATTTTTTGTAGACCCTCTTTCTTGTCTTCTTCAAAAACTTGGTGTCTAGGATTATTTCAAGCTTAGGTGGTTCCTGCTTTGGGAAATCCTTCAAACTTTCTTCATCTTCATGTACCTACAATGGATCACCTGCATCTAATTCACCTTTATATGTAGTTAGATATGCAACATTAAACACAAGAGATATGCCAATATTAGAGTAAAGTTGTAACTCATAAGCATTTTTGCCAAACTTTTTGATGACCTCACAAGGACCAAGTTTTACCATCATCAAATTTGTGTGCTTTCCTTTAGGTAGCATTTCTTTCTTCAAATTTGACCATACCAAATAACCAACTGCAAATTGTACATCCCTTGTTTTCTTGTCAACTTGTTCTTTGTATTTCTGAGTGGTCTTTTGTAATTGTATTCTAACCTGATCATGTACCTCTTTGATTCCTGCAAAAAACTCTTCACCATGTGCACTAATGTGTTCATTTTAAGGTAAATACCTTAGTTCCAACACTCCTCTTGGATTAAAGCCATATACAATATGAAAGTGAGACTTTCTTGTACTCCTATTCACAAAATTATTATAAGCATATTCTGCCTGTGGCAAGAATGATGCAGGAGCATCTTGGGTTCTTGGCAATCTTGTATCAACCAAAAGTATGTTTGTTTTGGTTTGATAGCATGTTGGAGACTGCTTGGTAACTGCTTTTGTTCGCTCGGTTGAAGACTTGTTTGTTCTCTGCTCGGGCTCGGTTACTTGTTTCGGTCTTTCTTTACCAACGGGTCTGGGTAGTCATTTTGACTACTCGATGGGTTTTCACCAACTAGTCTCGGTGTTGGGTTGGCCTTCTTACTGAGTTGTATTTTTGAAGTTGGATCTTCATAGCATAATTAATGTTGGGATCTCTCATTGGGATGTGTGTGGACCTAAATCTAGGTCTTTGTTGTTTCCTATGTTGGATCTTTAGGATCTAAGTGTCGATCTCTTTGGTGGTCTCTTGTATATATTTGGTTTTTTGTTCTTAGATTAGGGCATCAATTGGAGATAGAATATTAGGTGTTAGAAAATTCAAGTCACAAGTCTATGACCTCACATGTATGAAGATTATGTTGTAAACATATAAATGTATATGGCCAAAATCGGGAAGGCCTTATAGCCTGACATGTAATAAGTTTGATGAATTAATATAAAGTTTTGTTGTTTCTTCTCTCCCTTTCTATTTTATTGCTTCCGAGTTGTTCTACAAGCTAGTTTGGTAGCTGGGAGTGCTCTTGGGCCCTGGTCTTCCTACCCTCCTTACGTCAGGTGGTATCAGAGTGAAGGTTAGATCTAGATTCCTTTTTGTAAGCCCTAACCCGAGTTGGTTGATATTTTTGTGGGGTAGCAGATTGTGATCTTACCTACAATTGCAGAGGGTTTCAAGATGGTTTGTGGGAGAGGAAATGCATATCCAGGTCTAGTTGATATGCTAAGACAAATGGCTGCAAGATTGGAAGTTATTGAGATAGCCCAGCGCAGAGGAAGACATATTGAAGATGTTAGTGATGATGAATTTGAAGAAGTGCAAGGAAAATCCGCACTTGCACATGTGATGGATCAGGAAGAAGAGAGATTCCTACAAGCTTTGACAATTTTGAAGCCCACACCTCAATTTAATCCTCTTGAATATATTGGAAAGTTGGATTCTAATGAGTTGATAGACTGGATAACCGGGATGGAAAAATACTTTGAGAATGAGAATGTATCAGAGGAGAAAAAGGTAAAGATTGCAAGTACAAAGTTGAAAGGTCATGCATCCTTGTGGTGGGAGCATCTACAGTTGGATCGAAAGAAGAAGGGTAAAGACAGGATCAAGGTATGGGATAAGATGATAAACAAATTGAAAGGCAAGTTTCTTTGTGATTACCAGATTAACCTAGTTAGGAGAATGCAAAGTTTGAAGCAGAAAGATAGCTCGGTAAAAGATTACACCGAGGGATTCTATAGATTAGAGATCAGATCAGGACATGTTGAAAATGAAGTGGAAAGAATAACAAGGTATCTGAATAGATTAAGAAGTTCTATACAATATGAGATCAACTTGGTAAAGATGGAGAGCATTGGAGAGGCATATCAGTTTGCCCTAAAAGCTAAGGAGAAATTGAAAAAAAGATATGAACAAAGGCAAAGAGGAAGAGGTGGTAGATTCCCTAGAGGAAGATGTAGATCTCATGGTGAAAATAGTAGATCTAAACCAGACAAGACAAATCAAGACACATATCAAGACAAAGAAAGACCGAATGGAAAGGTGGAAGTTCATTTCAAGGAAGAGGAAACTACTCTTGAGGTGGTTATAGCAGAAGAGGGTTCCAAAGAACTTGTTACAATTGTGGTGAAGAAGGACATAGATCTTTTGAGTACATGCATGCAATCAAGAAATTTGATAGTAGCGGGAATGCTTTGGTGCAAGAGGAGCCACCGAATGAACCTAAGAAGGAAGGAAATCTAAGGATCAGAAGGATACTTTGGAGTGAGAGAGATAAGCAAGATCCTATCAGGAGAAGTTTGTTCAAGACTAGATGCAGAGTTGCAAACAAAGTTTGGAAGGTAATTGTTGATAGTGGAAGCTCGAAGAATTTGGCATCTGAGGAAATGGTCACAAAGTTGCAGTTGGAAAGAATGAAGCATAGGAAGCCCTATCAGATTTCATGGATCAAGGATGAACATACACTAATGGTGATTGAACAATGTTTCGTGAATCTGAAAATTGGGAATTATTATGATAAGGTGTTATGTGATATTATGCCAATAGATTGTTGGCATATTTTTGTTGGGTAGACCTTGGCAATATGATAGACATGCTATACATAATGGAAGAGTGAATAGATATACTATTTGGGTTGATGGTAAGAAGAAAATCTTGTTACCTTTGGTTGAAGAATCTATTGAAGAGATATGTACATCTGTCAAATTTTACTTGATGGAAGGTAGATAGTTTGTTAAGGATTTTAAAAGGAATGATATATGTTATGCTTTGATTCCTAACAAACCGAGTAAGAATACAAAAGAAAAAGTTCCTGCAGAAGTTGAGAAATTGCTTACCGAGTACAAGGAGATCATTTTAAATAATGTACCTAGTGGTTTCCCACCAATGAGAGATATTAGTCATTGTATGGATCTGATTCCTGGAGCTAGTTTGCCAAACAAGGAACCACACTGGTTAACACCGACTGAGAATGAAGAACTCAACTGAAAAGTTCATGAGTTGTTGAAAAAGGGTTTAATCAGAGAAAGTTTGAGTCCATGTGTAGTACCAGTTGTATTGGAACCTAAGAAGAATGGAGAATGGTGAATGTGCACCGATTCAAGGGCAATCAATAAGATCACAATTAAGTATAGGTTTCTTATACCGAGGATGAATGATATAATTGATTGTTTGAGTGGAGAAAAATATTTACCAAAATTGATTTGAAGAGTGGATATCATCAAATCAAAATTAAAGAAGGTGATGAATGGAAGACTACTTTCAAGAAAAAAGAAGGTTTGTATGAATGGTTGGTTATGCCCTTTGGTTTAACTAATGCACCGAGTACATTTATGAGGTTAATGAATGAGGTTTTGAAGAAATTCTTGATTAAATGTGTGATTGTATAATTGGATGATATTCTAATATTCAGTAAGACTAGAGAAAAGCATTTGATGCATATAAGACAAGTATTGCAGAGATTGAAAGAGGAAAATTTGTTGATAAATTTGAAAAAGTGTTCCTTCATGAAAGAAGAAATTGTGTATTTGGTTTTTGTGATTTCAGCTAATGGTTTGAAGATGGATCCCGAGAAGGTTGAAGTTATACTTTGTTGGTCTACACTTGAGAATGTCAGTGAGGTAAGATCGTTTCATGGATTGGTAAGTTTTTACAGGAAGTTTATTAGAAATTTTAGTTCTATTTGTAATGATATGATTGAGACAATGAGAGGAGACAAAAGAGAATTCAAATGGACACATGAAGATAAGAGTTTTGAGACTTTGAAGCAGAAGGTTGTTGAATTGTTTGTACTAGCCTTACCTAATTTTAATAAGGTATTTCAAGCTGAATGTGATGCAAGTGAAAGTGCAATAGGAGTTGTGTTGACTCAAGAAGGTAAACTTGTTGCTTTCTTTAGTGAAAGGTTGAATGATGCTAAAAGGAAATATTCTATCTACGATAAATAATTCTATGCTATTGTTCAAGCTTTGAAGAAATGGAGACATTATTTGATGCCAATTGAATTTGTGTTGTATACTAATCACAAGGCTTTACAGTATTTGAGTAGTCAGAATAAGTTGAATCAGAGACATATGAAATGGGTAGAGTATTTGTAGAGTTTCACATTTGTGATAAAGCATAAAAGTGGAGTTTCTAACCGAGTCGTTGATGCATTGAGTATAATAAGATATTTGTTGACTAAAATGAGAATTGAGGTTCTTGGTTTTGATGACATGAAACATTTGTATAAAAATGAACCTGATTTTTCTGAGCATTGGAGAGTGTGCAAAGCACCTATTCCAAATCAACCGAGTAAGTATGAAGACTATTTCATTCAAGAAGATATGTTGTTCAAAGGTATTCAGTTATGTATACCGAGAGGATCAATGGAACTAATTTGATAAAGGAAAAACATAGTAGTGGTTTGGATGGACACTTTGGTATTGATAAAACATTAAGTTTGCTTAAGGAAAGGTATTTTTGGCCTTATTTGTATAAGGATGTTCATAAATTTGTGAAAAGTTGTGGATTTTTTCAAATTGCAAAAGGAGTGAGTCAAAATACTAGTTTGTATACACCGATTTTTGTTCCTGAGAAACCTTGGAGTGATATCAACATGGATTTTGTTCTTAGCTTATCAAGGACAACAAGAGGTAATGATGGATATTTGTTGTTGTGGATAGATTCTCTAAGATGACACATTTAATACCATGTAGAAAAACATCAAATGCAGTACATATAGCAGATCTTTTCTTTAAGGAAATGGTTAGATTGCATGGATTATTGAGGAGTATCATCTCTGACCGAGACAGTAAGTTTGTTAGTTATTTTTGGAAAACACTTTGGAAGAAGTTGGACACTGATTTGAAGTATAGTTCTACATTTCATCCATAGACTGATGGAAAAATAGAGGTTGTAAACCAAAGTTTGGGTAACTTGTTAAGATGCTTAGTTGGATACACACCAAGCAATTAGGATTTGATATTGGCACAAGAAGATTTTGCTTATAATAATTCAGTAAATAAAAGTACTGGAAAGACACCTTTTGAGATTGTTAATGGCATGCCACCGAGAGGTATATCAAACTTGAGAGATATTGTTGGAGAGGAGAAGAGGAGTGATGAAGGAGAAAGATTTGTTGATTTTATGAAGAAATTGTATGAGGAAGTGAAACATAAGTTAGAGCAAAGTAATCAGAAATACAAGGATAGTGCAGATAGACCAAGGAGACATAAAACTTTTGAAGTTGTTGATGCAGTTATGGTTCATTTGAAGAAAAGCAGAATTCCTATTGGAACATATGGTAAATTGAAAATGAAGAAATTTGGTCCTTGCAAGATATTGAGAAGATTTGACAATGGAAATGCTTATGAAGTGAAATTACCTGATGACATGGATATATCACCTATATTCAGTATTTTAGATCTGTATGAGTATCATGAACCTGATGAAGAAGTGATAGTACTGATTGATTATCCAAAGACACATATAGAGGAAGTTGAGAAGATTTTGAAACAGAGAGTTGGCAGAAGTACAAGAGGAAGGGATTACATGGAATATCTGGTAAAATGGAAGAACAGACCAATTGAGGACTCATCTTGGATTTCTCAATCTAAGTTGGATTTAATTCAGGTTATACTTGACTCATGATTTATAGAATCATTTCTTTTAACCCCATGTGTCTGATGCAGGAGCATCTTGGGTTCTTGGCAATCCTGTATCAACTAAAAATATGTTTGTTTTGGTTCGGTAGCTTGTTGGAGACTGCTTAGTAATTTATTTTGTTCGCTCAGTTGAAGACTTGTTTTTTCTCCACTCAGGCTCAGTTACTTTTTTAGGTATTGCTTTATCGACGGTTCTTGATAGTCATTTTGAATACTCAATGGGTTTTCACCGACTAGTCTCAGTGCTCGGTTGGCCTTCTTACCGAGTTGTGTTTTTTTAGTTGGATCTTCTGGCCGACTTCTGCATTTAATTTCTGTAGCGTAATTAATGTTGGGATCTCTCATTGGGATGTGTTTGGACCTAAATTTGGGTCTTTGTTGTTTCCTATGTTGGATCTTTAGGATCTAAGTGCTGACCTCTTTGGTGGACTTGTATATATTTGGTTTTTGTTCTTAGATTAGGGCATCAGTTGGAGATAGAAGATTAGGTGTTAGTAGATTCAGATCACAAGTTTGTGACCTTGAATGTATTAAGATTATTCTATAAACATCTAAATGTATATGGCTAAAATTGAAAAGGCCTTACAACCCGACATGTAATAAGTTTGATGAATTAATATAAAGTTTTGATGTTTCTTCTCTCCCTTTCTATGTTGTTTCTTTTGAGTTGTTCTACAAGTTGGTTTGGTAGCTGGGAGTGCCCTTGGGCCCTAGTCTTCCTACCCTCCTTGTATAAAATAAATAATCCCACTTCTCACCATTTTTTTAAGACATATTAATAGGTTCCCCAATTTCCTATTGACCACTTCATTTTGGTCATCTATTTGTGTGTGGTATGTTGAAGAAAAGGACAAGTTTGTTCCTAGATTTCTCAACAAGGTTCTCCAAAAATGACTAACAAATTTTGCATCCCTATCAAAGAAAATATTCAATGAGAGACCATGTATCCTTACCAATTCCTTGAATAAAAGGTCTTCTACATAGGAGACATCACTTGTGGTTTTACATGGAAAGAAACATGTCATTTTGCTAAATCTGTCCACGACTACAAACACACTATCAAAACCTTTTTGTGTCCTAGGTAAGCCCATAAAAAATTCCATGCTTACACTCTCCCAAGGCCTTGGAGGGATAGGTAAAGGATGGTAAAGGCCTACATTTTTTGTTGTACCTTTAGCCTTTTGACAAATTACACAAGATTCTACAAATGTTCTGACATCCATTTGTAACTTGGGCCAATAGTAATGTCTCCTTAAAAATTCAAGTGTCTTATCTAAACCAAAATTTCCTCCCATACAACCACTATGTTTTTCTTTTATAATGTTTCTCCTCATAGAGCATTTAGAGATACACAATTGTCCTCTTTTGAAGAGTAGGCCTTCCTAAATCAGAAAATCAGAGAATTCCAAATGATACATGTCATCAAAATCATAACATACCTTATAGGAGTCTTTGAAATCTTCATCCTCAACATACATACCTTTTAGGGCATCAATACTAGCACTTTCTAACTAAACCTATGATATAGTCAAATCTCTTCTGCTAAGATCATCTGCAACTTTATTTGAGACAACCTTTTTGTGCTTAATAGTGAATGTGTAGTCTTGTAGGGACTCTACCCACTTCATGTGACTATGACTTAGTTTGTCTTGATTGTTTAAGTAGATTAGGACCTGATTATCTGTGTAAACAACAAATTCGTTGGGGAGAAAATAGTGCCTCCATTTCTTTAGTGCTTGCACTAATGCATACATCTCCAAATTGTACAAGGAATACTTTCTTTTAGCATCATTTAATTTTTCCCTAAAGAAAGCAACCAGATTTCCTTCTTGGCTAAGCAATGCTACTATGGATACATTACTGACATCACATTCAATTTTAATTTTTTTTTTGAAATCAAGCAATGTTAGGATAGGTTGTTGGGCTACTTTCCTTTTAAGCATCTCAAATGCTTCATCTACTACTTGGTTCCATGAAAAATTACACTTTTGACCACCTATGATTGTCTCCAACATGGGAGCACAAATTTGAATAAAATTATTAATAAATTTCCAATAAAAAGTTGAGAGTCCATGAAAACTTATGACATCCCCAATTGTCCTAGGGGTTGGCCATGAAAGGATTACACTCACCTTATCAGGATCCATTTTCAAATCACCTTTGGAGATCACAAACCCAAGATCCTACATGAACACACACTTATCCATATTGATCATTAGGTGCTCTTCATTCATCTTCTTTAAAACCATATCTAGGTGTTTTTAAGTGTTCTTCTTTTGTTTTGCTAAATATTAGGATATCATCTAGATATACAATCATAAAATTTCCATTGAAATCCTTGAGCACTTCATTCATTAGTCTCATGAATGTGCTAGGGGCATTAGATAACCCAAAAGTCATTCTTTCCATTCATACAAGTCTTCGTTGGTTTTTAAGCCAATTTTCCACTCATCACCTATCCTTATCCTAATTTGGTGATAACCACTTTTAAGATCAATTTTTGAAAAGTATTTGGCCCCTCCCAAACAATCAAGTAGATCCTCTATTCTAGGCATGGGAAATATATACATGATTATGATCTTTTTGATGGCTCTGGAATCTGTGCACAATCTCCATGTTCCTTATTTCTTGGGTTCCAATACAATAGGGACTGCACAAGGGCTCATAATTTTCCCTATCAAACTTGCATCAAGTAGTTCTTGTACTTGTTTTTCCACTTCTTCATTCTATTGTGGAGTCAATTTGTATGCAAGCTTGTTTGGTAGTGTAGCCCCTGGAATAAAATCAATGCAGTGACTAATTTCCCTCATAGGTGGTAGTGTTTTTGACATTCCTTCTGCAACTATGCCTTTGTATCTTTCAAGTATTTCCTTTACTTCATTATTGACAATCATCTTCTTCTCCTCTAATTTTTCATCACCAACATGCTCTCTACTTTGGTTTGGCATTAGTATGAGTGCAAAAAATGGTCTCTCCTCTTAATGGATCATCTTGAGGAACTCCTTACCTCCCATGAGCATGTTCTTTGCTTCCTTCTCCTTCTTTTCTTCACTTTCATCAAGCACTGATACCAACTCTATGACTTTTCCATCCTTGGTTATTGAATATGTGCTCCTATGTCCATCATGGTGAGATTTCAAATCATATTTCCAAGGCCTTCCAAAAATAAGGTTGCATGCATCCATATTAACAATATCACATAATATTTTGTCCTTATAAGAACCAATATGAAACTCTACCAATGATTGTTCCTCTACCAATCTTTATTTCCCTTTAGTTAACCATGAAACCTTATATGGAAAAGGGTGAGGGACTCTTCTAAGTTTCAATTTTTCTACCATTTCTAAGGAAATCAAATTCTCAGTAGACCCTAAATCAATGATAACTTTGCATACTTTACCTCCTGACTTACATGTGGTCTTGAAGATGATCTTCCTTTGTGGTGGTTCAGAAATGGTAGGTACCTCCAATAAGGTCCTCCTCACCATCAATGCTTCTCCTTTCTCTGGTAGCCCATAGGAATAAGGGGAGTTCACACTTTGATAATCACTATCCTTGATCATATGAGTTCTTCTATCTCCATGAGAACTTGATCCTACTCTCTTTGGAAAATTTAGTGCAATGTGGCCTTCTTGATTGCAACTTAAACACTTAGGGGGTCTTGAATTCATTCCCATAAATCTCCCTCTATTATTTGGTCTTCTTCCCCTATAGTTTCCTCTTGAACCGCCCTCTCCATAAGAACCACTTTGTTATGATTCTCCTTGGGGTCTAGGGTTTTGTCCTCTACCATTAGAGTTTCCTCTTCCTCTAAAATGTATCCCTCTACCTCTATTTTTCTACTCCTATATTCTCCTCCACCTTTAAGGATAATTGAAAATGTTTGTGAATAGTTTTAGGGTTTAGGACAGTCAACTCATCTTGGATATTCATCCTTGGGCCATTCAAATATCTAGCCACCTTTTCACTTTCAGTCTCACTTGCGCTAGACTTCATGTTAAGACTTTGGAATTATTTAGTATATGTACTGAAATCCATCTCTTTTTGTCTTAATTTTTTCCTTCTTTTATGAATTTGGAATTCATAATCCTCTAGGACATAAGTCTCCTTAATCTTGGCACTCATCCTTTGTCATGTGGCAATCATGATTTTCCTCTCTTTCACCCTTTCTCCTTGGATGAAATTACACCATGTAAGGGCTTCTCCTTTCAAATTAGACTTGGCTACTTTCACCTTTTTATTGTCAGGTATTTCTTCACATTCAAAAAAACCTATTTAAGGACTCTATCCATTTCATGACAAAATTAGGATCCATCTTTCCACTAAAGATGAGCAGATCTAGTTTATTGTCCATGGTTCTCCTCTCCATAGACTTGAGGGAATTTAGGAGGTATCTATGCTCTATAAGAACCTCTTTTTCTTCTTTCCCAAGGAACATCTCATCTTCCCTTTCTTCTTCTCTTTCTAAGCATTCGTGTCCCCTTCTCTCAACCTTGTCCTTCAACTTTTCTAGTTCTTCTCTCAACCACCTTTTTTTTTTATTTGTTCTTACACCAACTTGGCAAGTTTTGAATTGGTCACCTTAGGAGGAATTGTTTGTGCCTCTCCTTCCATCTCTTTTTCTTACATATAATCCAATCCCTTTCCCTAAAGGATTCTCCTATGCTCCGATACCAATGTTTATGTAGAGTGGGTCGGTGTCTTGCTTTATTAACCTCTCACTCTACAAATCCCAACCAATAAATACCTGACTCCTTTTACTTGTACTTTCAAAATATTTTCCACTTTACTTCTCTTACATCATACATCTCAACATCCCCTCATTTTTGTGACAATATCCATAAAAAATGTTCACAAACACACTTGTGTGATAAGATCAATGAAATCATTACCTATGATACCCTCAAATGGGCTTCAACACCTTACTCTATAGAAAAGATACACTTCTTGTTTTAGGAGTGGATTAGGTTGCCTTATATGATCTAATAAAACACATCCCAACACAAACCTATGAGTTTTATGAGACTTTTATGGGTAATTGGATCAGACTTCTCCAAACAGGCCTAATTCTCTTCTAGGTCTTCCTAATGAGAATTTTGGACATAATTTTACAAAACCCCAAAGGATTTGACATACCAATGAATCTTTTGAGTACCCTTTTGGACTAGATTTAATATTTGAGAGAATTGACTCCCAAATCCTTCATATGATGACCTAACCTACCAATAGGTCTCCTAGGCCTAATAGACCTAATTAGGTACTTTTACAAAGGAAATACCCTTTAGTTGTTTTATCTCAATGATCCAACACCAAAATCCTCTTCAATACACTTAAAATACATCCTTTCAACCAATTTATTTGATAGATACACCCCTTTCTTGTGATTGTTTCACACTTTGCTTCACAACTAAGTTGGTCACATATAGAATGCCCGGATAGGGCTCAAAATTTCTCCCATAAGCTAGATTTTCCTAGGGCCTATCTTCTAGAAACATAAATTAAATCCTCTCTCCTTTCAACCCCCAAGTTTTCATTAGATTCCCATGGTGGGTTTGCAAGAAAGACAATCTTTTGAAACCCTAGCAAAATGAGGGTTTAGGACCAGTCTTGACAAATCTAGCTTGTATACTCCCAAAACTATACCAAAATGTAAAATTTAACCATAGAGAGATTCTTGGTTCACATCACATTCATTTCCAATCCTTGAGTTATCAATTCAAATCCCTCATTCAATGTATATGCACGAAAAATAGAGAAATTAACATGAAAATCTGAACTTGTCTATTGTTTGACTGCCCAAAAACATAACATCAACCTCCCACGATGGATTTTGACATGTTTTATATGTTAAAAACCTCTTCCAACCGAATTTGAAGGGTTGTGACCATTGGGGAGGCATTTTGGCGCCAATTAGCCAACCTTGACAACTTTGTTTGTATAAATGTTGCAAAAGTTGCTAAGCAACTTTGACAACTTTTGCTTCAAACTTGAAAATGAGTCAATAGCTGCCTAAATATTTATCCATTGAACCTAAATGGATTCAAACCTATGTAAATTCATAATTTATTCAATTTCCTATCATCTACCAACCCTTTGACTATATTTTACCTTGTTGGTTTATCTCACCAAACAAGTCAATGGTCTTACATTGTGGGCTTATTTGATTGCAAACAAAAGACATAATAAATACCTATTCTAACAATATTTATTTCCTTCTTATAAAAATCCTTGTGCTTCAAGATCCTTGGGTTCAATGCTTTGATGGGGTGCTCTTGCACCACCTACTTTGAGGTTCCAATGCCTACATTTATGTGGAGCTATGTGTGCCTAAGTTGGACAAACAAAGACTCTAAAGTATTTTACAACTGGTTTTCTACCACACCAAGCCTCAAAAGGAGAGATTCCATCCAAGAATTTATCAGGAACTCAATTTTGGATGTGATTGGCACAACTTATAGCTTCTGCCCAAAAAGATGGATCAAGAGACCTAGAATGAATCATGTAGCTAGCCATTTACTTAAGAGTTATATTCTTTCTTTATGTATCATCATTATGTTGTGGAGTGTATGCAATTGAATGTTGAAGATAAATCCCCTTTAGTGTACAAAATTCCATAATTATTGAGTTCACATATTCCCTTCCATTATCTATTCATAGAACCTTGATGGCTTTCCCTGATTGCTTCTCAATATGGGCCTTGAAGGTGAGAGACTTGTCGAACACTTCACTCTTGTGACCAAGAAAGTAGACCAATGTAAATAGATAATAGTCATCAATGAAGGTGAGGACATAGAGAGCCTTGTTGAATGATGGCACTAGGAAGGGGCTTGCTTCATCACTGTGAACAAACTCAAGAACAATTGATGCTCTCCAAGACTTCCCTTTTTTCAAAGTTCTCTTCTCGATGTTTTCCCATTGAACAACCTAAACATACATATCGGAAAAAATGATTTTAGGCAGACCTTTGACCATGTTCTTCATGATAAGTTGTTGAAGACAACGGTAATTAAAATTTCCAAACTGCTCATGCCATAACTTACTTTATGAATTTGAATGTATCAACAAGGCTATAGAAGGAGAGTTAGGCACAAAGTGGGAGAGTGAATAAATCCTTGTGTTATGATTTATTTTTCCCATTGCAACTGAGCACCATCCTTATATTTTTCACCATAACTAAATTAGGAAGGAACTCAGCTTCATTTCCACCTCCATAGTGATTGATTTAGAAAATTTAAAGGAGATTGTTGCTTAAGTTAGGAACATAGAGAACATCTTTGAATGTTCAATTATTCATCTCAATTAAACTTCTCCCTTCAAATTTAACTTGTGTATCATCTCCTACAAAGATGCGAGGTGCCTTAGATGGCTCCAATGAAGAAAATTGCTCCTTTGAAGAACCCATATGATGAGTGGCATCTAAGTCAAGTATCCATTCCTTTGAAGAATTTGTAGCTTCCACAAATGCTTTCCCTTTTCCTTTTGAAGTGGAAGGTTATGAATATTTCTCTTTGTAGGCATTTGACAAATCAATGTTGTTCCTCTTTAGTAATTTATTCAACTCATTAATTTTATTAAAGTGGCAATGATACTCATCATGGCCATCCTTCTTGCAATATGCACAAAATGGTTTATCCTTCTTAGAGTTATTTCCCTTCTTGTTGAAAGAAGATGAAGAATTTCCTTGTTGTGAGGAGGTTGATTGTTCTTTCTCTTGTTGTGTTTTTGGCTTCCACTATTTCTTCTTATTATAGGAACTATTTCCTTGATTCCCTTGATTCACTTTATTTTCTACAAAAGCATTAGAATTTGAAGACTTGATAATCCCCATACTTATCAAATTTGATTGCTCTACCATCAACATTTGTATGAGGGCATGGTGTATGAAGCACCCATAGTCAATTTATGAATGTGGAAGCTACAAACAAATGCTTCATATTCTAATGGAAGTTTGTCCAACAAATTATAAATCAACTATGCATCCTTTTTGTCAATTGTACAATCCTTAATCCTTGCTCTTAGATCATGTGCCTTTGTGATATAATCCTAAATTATGTCAAAATTCTTAGGGTCTAAATTCATGAGATCATTTTATAACTTGAATCCCCTAGCCTCATAAAATTGACCATACAAACTAGCAAATTTATCACATACTTTCTTGACTATTTTACACTGGTTAATTTGGAAGATAAGGCCATCTGATACATACTTTTTCAAAGTTCCAAGATACATATAATTTTTAACAATCAATTCCATTTGAGCATTAGGATCAACTTTAAGATCAGATAGTGCAACTATGATTCTATTAACATATTGAATTAAACCTTTTTCCATCATCTTAATCCATGCTTTTATTTTCCATGATGCATAGTTATGTGGAGTTAAAAGTGGAAATTTAGGAGAACCCATAATGCAAAATGAAAGATCACAAGAGAAAAATAGGCACAATCACACAAGACACCCTCCTCCTATATATATGATATTGACACTTTATATATAGTGTGTGTACAATTGCCACTTGTCAAACAAGAGCTAACTGGACTTCTGGTTTTGATGTTTACAATTGCCTTATTGAGGCCAAATCAGTCTCAACAAAATATTGCTAAGGATCAAACCGAAATTATAGCATTACAAAGATCATAAATGGTAAAAAATGACCAAGATTTGAAAGTGGTATTTCTACCCACAATGGCTACAAATTGATAGCAAATATGAAAAGTAGACAAAAAAAATGCACTTAAAAAAATGGTACTTGGAAATGAAAGAAAGAGCACAAGAGAAAAAGAGAGGCACAATCACACAAGGCACCCCCCCCC
>MU226020.1:1376815-1387793 GCA_018584345.1 Thuja plicata
CCAACTGTACAAATCTTCTTTAAATCAATTACTTAACTCTGGTCGAATAAAACAAAGAAAACAACCAGTTAAGTCTATCTTTAGCTCTTGCCAGCTAGATATTTTGTCATTTTTTGAACTCTCTGTTCTGTCGGTCAACTCTTCAGTTAGTTTTCAGTTACAACTGTCAGTTCTGTCGATGTGACTCTGGTTAGCTTCAGGATCTCCGTTCGTCGGGCATCATTGGATTTTTACTCGTCGGGCAACTCTATTTTTAGCTCGTCGGGCATCCTGTGGTTTGCTTCGTTGGGCAACACTGTCTTCTGCTCATCAGGTATCATTGTGACTTTTCTTCTTTGCCTTTACCGATGGTGTGCACTCCGTTGGTGTTATCTATCACTTAGTGAATAATTGACTTTTATGCATTTTTGAAAGCATAACCTTTGTTCCATTAATTCTCTGAAGTCTTTGGCATTATATACATGACCATACAAATGATATCAAGTTGACATCAATGACAATACAAACCATTAACTGATTTAATGCCTTGCATTATCTTCAACTTAACATTATCAAACATTTAATCAGTTACATGTCATCAGTAGGTATACTTATACAACCACCCAGTACAATAAAAAACTATTAGAATATATTCATTGACTAATATTAGCCAATTATTTTATGACATGCTAAGTTTGTTATATAATTTGAGTTTTGTCGCATATTTTTTAATTTTAGAAAAAGCTAATTATTTTAGATCCTATTGGCACCTGAGTACAACATGAGGATACTAAAATGTATTTTGATTCAATAGTTGATAGTGTTACAGAATCGTGTTTCTTGCTTGACCAAGTCACCAACTAGGAGCCAAGAAAGTAAGCTCCACCACTAGTACTTCTCTGGTTATCCAAACAATTGGTCCAATATGCATCAATATAGTTTTCAACGTAAAATTTGAAGTTTTTGGATACCATAATCCAAACTCTTATGTTCCCTTCATATATCTGAAAATCCTCTTTACTGCCATAACATGTGATTCTTTTGGTTATTTCTAAAATCTAGGTGCCAAACATATTGCATACATAATATCTGGTCTAGTAGTAGTCAGATAAAATAGTCCTCCAATCATTGATCTAAGCTTACTTGCGTCAACTTTTGATGAATCATCTTCCTTAGTCAACTTATATCTGGTAACAATAGGAGTACATACTAGTTTATAATTCTCCAAACTAAATTTCTTTAACAATTTCTTGACATACTTGGACTAAGAAATGAAAATTCCCCCACTGTTCTGATTTACCTACAATCCAAGAAATAAATTGAACTCACCAATCATGGACATCTCAAATCCCTTTTTCATTTCCTCTACGAATTTCCTACACAAGTCATCCTTTCCTCCAAAGATAATGCCATCAAAATAAACCACAACAATAAAAATATGATCTGAATAAATTTTGTAATACAAATTAGTATTTGTTGATCCTTTCTAAAATCCTTGTCTAATCATATATATATCCAATCTGTCATACCAGGCCTTGGGTACCTGCTTCCATCCATTCAATGCCTTATTCAATTTGCACACAGTATCTAGATTCCCTTCTAATCTGAAACCTTATGGATATTTAATGTAAACTTAATCTTATAGTTCTCCATTTAAGAATGTTGACTTAACGTACATTTGATAATCCTTGAAATATTTGAATGTTGCAAATGAAAGAAATACACAGATTGCTTCCATATGGGGCAACAAGGGAATATGTCTCATCAAAATCTATGCCTTCAATCTAAGTGTAACCTTTTCATACTAGCCTTGCCTTATTCCTTATTACCTTACCATTCTCATCCATCTTGTTCTAAAAAACCCATTTAGTACCAGTCACATTCTTGTCAACCAATCTGGGCACAAGTTCCCAAGTCTAATTCTTTTCTAATTGATCAAGTTATTCCTTCATTTATCTTACCTAGTTCTAATCATTACATGTCTTCCATAGTATTAGGCTCAATTTCTGAAAGTAAACACAACAAAAACTTATCTTGTGTTGCTCTGCTTCTTGTAACATTGCCTATATGCTTATCACCCATAATATGATTCTCAGAATGATTTCTTTGTACAAACCTTGGTGTCTTAGTGGTATATGTCAAAGAATGCCTTATCTCTTCCTCATCTTTCTTGTCTTCCTTTTCTCCGTCTTCTATATCAAACTCATATTCAATGTATTTCTCAACAGTTTTCTAAAAATCTTCATCAACCTTCACATTCACACTTTCAACAATCATATTCAATCTTTTTTTGTAACACTGGTACGCTTTTCTCTTTGTAGAATATCCCATAAATATGCCTTCATCTTCTCTAACGTCAAATTTTTCAAGATTGTCCTCATCCTTCTGAATGTAACATATGCTTCCAAAATCTTGAAATATTTTACTGTAGGTGCTCTTCCATGCCATAGCTCATATGATGTATTAAGTGTGTACACAATTGTATGTACAAATTCTCTCAAGTAAACCTTAAGTAAACTTGCTTCCTTCATCATTGTCCTTGGTGCTTCCTATATTGTCTGATTCATTCTTTCCACTACACCATTTTGTTGTGGTGTTCTAGTTGTTAAAAACTGTCTCTTAATACCATGTTTCTCGCAAAAACTCTCAAACTCATCAGATGTAAACTCTCATCCTTTATTAGATCTTAAACATTTAATCTTCCTACCACATTCATTCTCAATATTTCTATAAAAATATTGAACTTCTCAAATGCTTCTAATTTTTCTCTTAGAAATGCAACCTAAGATAACCTTGAATAATCATCAATGAAAAGTATTAAGTATCTCTCACCTTGTAAACTTCTTGTTCTAGTAGGACCACATAGGTCAATGTGCACTAGATCCAACAAATTGATAGATGAATAATCTTTTTCTTTGAATGATTCTCTTCTCTACTTTCCTTCCTGACATCCTTTATAGATAACATTATTTGGTTTACATTATCTAGGTAAGTCTTTATTGCAAATGATGAATTGATTCTTACCAAGTTATCAAAATTGATGTGGCACATCCTCAAGTGCCAAAGCCAATTATCATCTATCCAAGATAGTAAGAATCCTTATGTAGCTTCTTCAAGTTGGTACATGTTCCTTCCTATCCTTTTTCCAATTGCAATCACTGCTCCACATCTTTTCTGAATCTTACATCCTTCATTATTGAACACATCATCATAGCTCTTCCCACACATTTGTCCAACACTTAAAAGATTGTGATGCAAAACCTTCACATAGTAAACTTTGTTAGTGTTATACTTTCCATCAAAAGTAACAGAACCTCTACTGACAATGTATGTTTCCTTATCATTACCAAATCTAACAGGAACACATCATATTTCTCAAGTGTTACAAATTTTCTTTTATCACCAGTCATATAATTTGAACAACCATTGTCAATCAATGATTCCTTCTTGTTTTGTCAAACATATAAAGTATTATCAACATTATCATTAAATTCCAAACAAATATTATAAATATCAAACCCAATTTTTTATTCTTCTTCAACATAGAATAAACAATCTTCTATTTATGACTTGTCATCTGAAATACTAGAATATTCATTAACATAGTAAGCTTTCTTATTTAACTTCTTAAAAAAAATTCCATGTCCTTTCTCTGTACACCTAGCAACTAAATGAACAATATTTACACATGTAAAACACTTAAGGGGTAACATACCTTTTTAGTTTCCAGTATTTTTCTTTAGCTTCCTTGCAAAGTTCACTTCCATCTCATCTGAGTCTTCATCTTCCAAATCTTCTGATGTCATTTTAGCTTTAAATGTTATCTCAGATCTTCTCTTGTCTTTCATGAAATTTCTCATCTCAAATGCAGTCAAAGTGCCAAACAATTGTTCTCTGGTAAACTTCTTCATATCATAAACTTCCTCAATTGATGAGATCTTACCACTGTAGCTTTCTGGTAGGGACATCAAAATATTTTCCATGACATATTCATCTATGATATTTCCTCCTTGATTCTTAAATTCATTCACTACATTATCAACCCTTTGAAAATAAATTCTAATACATTCAACTTCTGCCATTCTCATATTCTCATAATGTCACTTAGCTGTTAACTTCTTGGATAACTTTATCCTATCATTCCATTCATAAATCTCTTTCAATTTCTCCCAAACTTCATAAGAAATCTTCAATGAAATAACCTTAGCTAACTAATTCTTTGATAAAGCACTATTTAGATTGCATACCTTTCTTTCTCATTCTCCTCGTAGGCTATGGTTTCATCTTGAGTTTTGAGGCCATTCAAAGGAATAACATACTTCATCTCCACATTCTTTTAGGTAGTGTAACTAATTGAGATCATATATCCTCTTATTTTCTCTTTCTATGAACTGTAGTCAAATCCATCAAACATAGCGATGTTCAATTTGTGTGCCATTGGATTTGCCTCAAGCAGTTAAGATTTTCAACGAGGAACCAAGCTCTGATACCAATTGCTACACATACCAAATAATTGAGAGGGGGGGGGGTGAAACAATTATTTACAAACAGCTTCTTAAACTTTTACTGAATATGTAATAACTTAAACCAATCAAAACCTTATAAAAAATTGAAACATAAAAAAATAAAGAGAAGAAGAGAAAGAAGAAAGGTGAAGGGAGGTGAAGAAGAAAGCATATATATTAATGTTAAACCACCTAGTCTCTCTTTTTTTATGCACATTAGGGAAAGAGAAAGAGGGATCCCCAAATATAACCTTCAAGAGAACCCAAATTAGATTAGCACAACCCAAATGAATATAAGAGGTACTAATGCAAAATTCAAGTCCTTTCAAGGGTGAATATCAAAAAGATCCCTTTTTCTTGTGTTTGTACTTTCCCTTTATTGTTTTTTGATGATATTGATTAATGCCAATTGAAATTGTTTGTGTTTGATGCAAGTGAAATAGAAGCACATGTAACAATCAAGCACATAAAGAGGCATAATTTGATATCTTAAAGTGAGTGCTATGAAATGACAAAGAGGAAATTAGACTCATCTTGAGGGCTAGTAGAGGTCACAAAATTAGATACGAAAATGGAGTAGTAGACTACAACAGAAACTGAAACCGCACTGGATCCAGAACCTACAAGCTAAAATTTGCTGACTGTTAAAATCTAGAGGACCCAAGAATAGGTAAACTTAGAGGGTATAGGTCATACTTGGGTACAGGTTGAGGTCAACCTATACCTGCAATATCAAAAAATATGAGATCCAAATGTTCTACAGAAGCTGTAACTCTAAATCAACTGAATCCAATCCAAAGACTTGAAAACCTATAAATCTGCTCCTACACAAGAAAAATGGAATTTGTTGGGGGGAAGGGGCTTGCCTTGGTCAATCCCTCGTTTAGGAATTAATCTTAAATTAAAATAAAATCATGTAAAAGCAAGATAAATGTAAATATTCACCTTGCTTGTCAAATCTTTATGGATGGATTTGAATCTTCTACCCACAAAGATATATGAATTCTTGTATGTAGGATGTTGGATTTCTTCACAAATACAATAGATCTGCAAGTGCCAAATCACAGATCATGGATGTAAGTAAGTTTGAATGCTTGTGCAATGTTTATGAGTATATATCTCCTCCCTTGATGGACAAATCCACTATCTCCAATGAAGAAAGAAGCTATATCTATTGAAGGAAATGCATGTTTGATTGAATAGAGTGAATTCCTTCAATGAATCCTTTCTTTTCTTGAACTCCTTGAATGCACTTTGAACTTGATAAATTGCAATTAATGGCTTGAGCATGTAATGGATCTTTCTTGTAAAAGTTATCTTTTCTTATTGAATTTTTGAATGGACAAATGAAGTGAGTATGCCTCCTTTTATACTGATTTTGGGTCTCAAAATAAAAAGGGACGAGTGCACTAGGTGGGAAAATATGAAAAAACCCAAAATGAGCTTGATTTCCCATGAAACCAATGCCTTGGGTACAAGTTGACCTTGACCTATACCCCAGGTACATGTCGGAATTGACATGTACCCTAGGAGGCACAATCCATGGAAAAATCCTAAGGATCTCGGAGGTGCAAAAGAAACTGATAGAAACAAACAAAAGATGAGGAAAAAGTGTAAAATAAGGCATAAATGCATCCATGTTCTAGGACATCACTAAAATGGGGCCTAATAATGTCTTTTATCCTCCAAATTAATGGATGCTAACTTTTAAGAGAATACATTTAGCTCCCACTTTAGCAGGAGTACAAGTCAAACTCAAACTCACGGTAAAGTAGATCAAATGCATGAGATGGTCTCATCAAAGCTATGGAGACGAGGAAACATCAAGTCCCCAAGTGACTTGATTCCTCATTAAATCCAAAAATAAGATAAGAGAGACATCACCCAACAAAGGAAAAAGAGGGTGTGATTGCCTTAGCCTAGTAAGAATGCATGTCTTACTGCAAATCACACAAAAAGGCATGCTGCAAAATATGGCATTGATAGTCCAGCAGGTTTGTGTGCCACACTAGTCAACCCATAAAGTATTAATCCTTAGGATTTGTGTCTCCAAAGGGGAATCCAATAAAAATTGATCCAGACATAAGTATTTTTGTGTCCTTAGGGGATCAAAAGATGCAAATGCAGGGATCAGGCATTATGGATTTGTGTTTCCATAAGGGATCCAAATGTATAAGATCATCAAACATAGTGTGTGTGTGAAAAATGTGAGTGAAGTGTATGCCCCGCATTAAAGTGATTGCAAATGCCTTAACCAGAGAAATGGTTTTAATAGAGCATACATGCATCCACCATAGATGTTTCCACTATGAAATTCCCCCAAGAAAGGACTAATCAAGGGAAATGAGCACATGACAAAAAGAGAGCACAAAGGGGATCTACCAAATCTAGGGTCAGTATGATCATATGATAATATATGAAATATTATGTCCAAATGAAATATTATCATTCCCCAAAGAAAGTAGAACTATGACACAATGGAAGAAAGACACATAAGAGTTACAAAGAAGAGTTTTTTGGGCTGGCATCTCGGAGACCAAAAAGATTAAGTGATACCGTCTTGCATCATCCCAAGCAGACAACATAAAGACACATTTACGAACAATGATACATGTACAAAACAACATGTATTAACATATAGAAGAAGTGAGGTACAAATAGAAGAATGATTACACTATTTTTCATTCCTTTTTCACCTTAAACCAACAAAGAAACAAGGGTTGTTTAAAGAAATCTAAACTAAACATATAACAAGTAACACATCATGGGGGAAGCACATCACGAAAAACAAGAAAATAAATAAAATAAAAGAAAGGATTTATTGTACAAGAGGATCTAGTCAAGCGTATCATTTGCCCCCCTCCCCTCATCTTAGTTTGTAGTGTTTAGGGAAGGTGGGAAACTCACAAGAGGAGAAACATCAAGCACAACATAGGGAAAAATAGCCAAACAAGGACCCTGGTGTGAAGAAAGGTCACAATGTTCAGGGTTAATAGCAATAGATAATTGTTGTGAAAGCATAGCTAGAAAATTATTAAAAGGATAATAGTCTCATAATCATCAGAATCACTAGCATGCATATCATTGTTAGGATTAATAACATCATTATCAAGAGTATCTTCTTCATCAATATTAATTTTAATAGAATCTAAGATACAAAAAAGAACCATCATGTTTATCCATTTGAACTTTGATATTATTCACTTCCTCTATAGGTTCAAGCATAGGTTGATCAAAGGAAAGTGAAGCAGGAGGTGAAGAAGGATTTTGAGAGATACGTGCATGGGCTCTAGCTCGATGCTTGCGACAGCGATCACAAGCATGTTGGTTACGTTTAGTTTTTCTAGATATTTGAGGTGGAGTGGGATCAATAAAAATAGGCTCATTTTATTCTTTAGGTGGGAGGATAGGAGGTGGAGAAGTTAATAAATGAGGAATTGATGGTATAGGAAGAAGATCATGACTAGGATCAACTTTGGGTTTACTAAGTTCAACAATCTTCTTGGCTTTGAAGGTTTGATACGATCAGAAAAGATAATCAGGATGAGTTGGAGGTGATTGACGTATATAAGACCAAAAGAAATCAAGGTCAACACAATCTCGAGGCCTAGAAGGATGATGAATACTATAGTTAATGGTATTTATCTCACCATCATGGGGGAATTTAAGATATTTTTGAATAGGAGAAGCTATGGCTTGCATGGAGGACAACCAAGGAAGACCAAGCTTGACTTGAAATTTATCAAAGGTAGGAATAAAAATGAAGGTAGTATCCACAATCTTACCACAAAGGTCCATAGAAAAAGATATATAACCATGAGGATGATAAAGGAAACCATTGCAAGTTTGAATTAAGACATTAGATTTATCATAGGAATCCTTTTGCAAACATTTACTAAAAAGATGCTCTTAGTTATAACATTTTCCATGCATGTGGAATCAACAAGAACACCATGAGAAGGAATGCCAACAACCCTAGCAGTAATGTAAAGACATCATGCACTTAAATTGTTTCATAAGAATCAAAGGTGATGCAAGGTTGAGGTTTAGGTTAGATATTCTCAACATGATTTAATTCTTCAACTTTATCATCATAAATAATGTCTATAACAGAAGAAGAAGGTTGCGCAATAGTGTTGGTTGAATGAGATGACAAATGATTATTGTATATTTGAAAATTATAGTTATGAGGTGCAACATATTTGTTTCCCTGATTGATATCAAAATCAATAGATATAGCATTAAAATCAATAAGGTCTTGGATAACGTGACTCAAAGAATAATACTTTTCAGTATCGTGACCAACTTGACGATGGTATAAAAAAAGGCTTTAGAATCAAAGGATTGAGTAATAGGTTTGCTTGAATCAATTGGTTTTATAGGAGTAAGATTAATAATATTATCATTTAGTAACTTCGTCATCACATTATGCAAAGATTCAGATAAAGGAGTAAAATTGTGAGAAGGTCTAAAAATAGAGAAAAAAGGAGCCACACCTTTGGATGTTGCTGACACTTGATCATCTACTATGTTGGATGATTTATTGATCTTGATGTAGTTGTTAGGATTGTGAAACTTGTTAGGATGAGATGTTACATCACTCTTATCAATGGTAACATGAGCCATTGGAGTGTTGCTCTCAAACTGACTCACTTGTAGTTGATAATGATAGCACACTTCACATAATTGTGTAAAAGAAGAAGAAATAGTAAGGAGAATATTATCTCTAATGTCTTTTTGCAAATTTGAAATAAATATGCATTGTATATCAACTTCAGGCACAAGATAAGAAATATGAGCATTCAAATGTTTAAATCTACCAATACAGTAACTAATTTTTTCTTTAACACCTTGTTTACAATCCATTAAATCAGTCAAAGATATTTGAGGACCAATATTGTTTTGAAACTGTTGAATAAAAGAATTAGAAAGTTTTGGAAAGGAATCAATGGAATAAGGAGGCAAGGAAAAATACCATTGCAATTCTTTGTCTTGAAAGTTCCTAGTGAACAAATTAGTCATGAACATATGGTCATGAGAAAAATCACTACACAAGATTTGAAAAGTGTTAACATGAGTCATAGGATCACCCTTACCATTATAAGTCTCAAGATGAGGAATCTCAACATTTTGAGGGATAACAACTCAGATAATCTCTAAGGACAAATGATTAGCAATGTCACATGTGGGAATATTGAATTTGGATAGAGTCAAGGAAGCAAGTTGTTGCTGCAAGGAAGAGACTATTTGAGCTAAGATATTAAAGGTGGAATCAATAGAATAGATGATAGGAGGAGAAATATTGGAAATGTTTTGAATATTGTTATCAGAAGTGGAAGGAATGTTTAAAGAGGCAAGAATCACATTAGGAGAATTCGTAGAAGTGATATTGGAATATGAAACGGGCACATTGTGATATGAAGGTTCTAATGTGGGTAATGAAACACATGGGACACTTGTGGGAAGTGATGAAAAATGGAATTAGGAAGACTTATATGTGTGGGATTAGAAGGTTGAATTGAAGTTGTGATAAGTGGAGATTCTAGGAATGGAAGTAGAGATAGGAAAACAAGTTTCAATGTGTGTAGTGGGTGGAACATAGCCTAAGTCTTGAGCACATTTGGACATAGATTTGACATTGGAATTAATGATGTGTGAAATACCATGCAAGATGTGAAGACCATGTTCATCATTATGGTCAAGATTCCTTAAGACTTCTAAAGTGGAAATAGTCTCGACACTGTGATTTTCTTGAGCTAACCAATGTTCCATTTTTTCAAATTCTTGGGTGAGTTTGTCAATTTGAGCGAGAGGAACTCTAAAGGATTCATCTTCATTATGGGGAGAATGAGAAGAGTTGTTCTCCATGAGAGGATTAGGATCATGAGGGATCATGTTGGTCTCATCAAGATTCCTAGGAAAGGAGGGTTCAGGATCAAAAGAATTAATGAGCCTACGACTTCTTCTAACTGAAATGCTATAAGTTGGACTCAAGGTGATAAAGATCATACACAAAGGGATGAAAAGAAAGGATAATGAAAAGTAGATCCTATATCTAAATGCATACAATGTAACAAAGAACAAAGTAGTCCTAGAGAGAAAAGAACAATGAATATGCAAAGGTAGATCACACAAAAATGATCTAACCAACCTAATCAAAAGGTATAAAGCATGAAAGTGTCGGGTTCACCAAAATGTAACATAAAAAAACAAAGAGAAGAAGAGAAAGAAGAAAGGTGAAGGAAGGCAAAGAAGAAATTATATGTATTAATGTTAAACCACTTAGTCTCTCTTTTTTTATGCACATTAGAGAAAGAGAAAGAGGGACCCCCAAATATAACCTTCAAGAGAACCCAAATTAGATTAGCACAACCCAAATGGATATAAGGGGTACTAATGCAAATTTCAAGTCCTTTCAAGGGTGAATATAAAAAAGATCCTCTCTCTCTCTCTCTCTATATATATATATATATATATATATATATATATATATA
>MU226020.1:1387843-1399859 GCA_018584345.1 Thuja plicata
TAGATATATATTGAAATTATTTATCTTTGAAGCGAGTAAAATAGAAGCACATGTAACAATCAAGCACATAAAGAGGCCTAATATGATATATGAAAGTGAGTTCTATGAAATAAAAAGGAAATTGGACTCACCTTGAGGGCTAGTAGAGGTCACAAGATTAGATCTAAAAATAGAACAACATACTGCAATGGAAACTAAAACCGTACTAGATACAGAAGTTATAAGCTAAAATTTGCTGACTATGAAAATATGAAGGTCATAGAAATAGGTTGATTTGGAGGGTACAAGTCACACTTGGGTATAGGTTGAGATTGACATGTACCTTCACCCTTTAATAATTTGAAGCCTGAAATCTGATGGAAACTGTAACCCTAAATCATGTGAATATTATCCAACAACTTTAAAACCTGTAAATATGCTCCTACACATAAGAAAAATGGATTTTTTTTTTTAAAAAAATTAATTTTTTTTTAAATTTTTTGAATTTTGAATTTTTAATTTTTAATTTTTTTTTTTTGGGGGGGGAGGGGTTGCCTTGGTCAAGCCCCCATTTATGAATTAAGTTTAAATTTAAATAAAATAATGTAAAAGAAAGGTAAATGTAAATATTCACCTCGCTTGTCAAATCTTTATGGATGGATTCAAATCCTTTACCCACAAAGATATGTGAATGCTTGTATGTAGAATGCAGGATGTTGGATCTCTTCACAAATATAATAGATCTACATGTGCCATATCATAGATCATGGATGTAAGTACGCTTGAATGGTTTAATGCTTGTATAATGTTGATGAGTGTAGATCTCCTCCCTTGATGGCCAACTCCACTGTCTCTAATGAAGAAAGAAGCTAGATCTATGGAAGGAAATGCATGTTTTATTGAATGAAATGAATGCCTTCAATGAATCCTTACTTTTCTTGAACTTATTGAATGCACCTTGAACTTGATGGCTTGAGAATGTAATGGATATTTATTGTAAAAGTTATCTTTGCTTATTGAATTCATGGATGGAAAATTGAAGTGAGTAGACATCCTTTTATACCCATTTCAGCTATCAAAACAAAAAGGATCAATTGCACTAGGTAGGAAAATATAAAACACCCTGAAATGGGCCTGAGTTCACATGAAACCAATGCCTCAGGTACATGTCAACCTCGACCTATACCTCAAGTATAGTTTAACTTTGACCTATACCCTAGGAGGCACAACCCATAGAAAAAAGCATCATGATCTTGGGGGTGCAAAAGAAATAAAGAGAAACAGACAAAAGATGAGGAAAAAGTGGCAAATCAAGCATAAATGCATCCATGTTCTAGGATATCACTAAAATGGGTCCTAAAAATGTCTTTGAGCCTCTAAATTAATGATTGCTAACTTTTAAGATGATACACAAATTTAAACATGAAAGCACAAAAACATCAACACAATAAACACTAGAATTTACGTGGAAACCTAAACTAGGAAAAACCATGGAGAAACTAACTCTTGTGAAATGAACACTGGTTAACATGACACCTTGTGAGGTGATTTTTACAAGGGCCCACCGTTAGTTTTCTCAATACTGTTTGGCTCACTATCAGTTGGGATACTACCCTAAAAATACAAAGTTATCTGCCAATACAATTAGGCTCACTACCAATACAAATAGGCTTATTGCCAACACAATATTACTACCAGAATACAAGAAATGAAAGGAGAATCCCCCACTAAAGTCAATATCATTGATACTCTACAATACAAAAATGATGTATCAGTCTGCTACCAATTGTATCAACTCGTACATACATCAACCCATAGATCTTCCTTGTCAAAATCACATTCACTTTACATAATCAAGCATCACATAAACAACTAGGATTATCAGTCTTCTTATACTACTTGATCCCAACAACCAAGTTGGCCTAAACCAATTTGAAATAGGTTACACCAAAAAATTCCCTCGGTGGTAAGGAATGAAATGTGAACCACATTAATCAATATAGCATGCCTCACACATAAAAACATGCTACACAATATCCATGATCTTTGGTACCAATGGATAGGATCAATACGTTACAAATGCATCGATCAAAAAATAATGAATGCACCCAAGACAAGACCGATAAAAACCAAATGTCCCACCATATGTTGCACACAAAAAGGGACCAACACTAACATAGATAAGGATAAACATTTAAAGCACATCCTTCGATGAACACTTCTATCGATATAATATTAATGATAGACCAAATTAGCCAAACCTCTTCTATACATGAGATATGTTGACATAAATGACAACAATAATAATATCATCAACTTCACATTCTAACAAAAAGATGCTCAAAAATTATATCTCATTACCCTCACTATTTTCTCAGTAACAACATTGGATGGCTAAAGAATTCCCAAGAATTGATAGTAGACAAGATTGGGGCTAAAATTAATGTGTTGGTTCCCAAATCCACAGATTGGAAAGAACTAAAAGTATGCCAAGACTTATCTTTGAACTTTCCAACTGATTTGGCTAATTAACAGAATTCAACCAAGGTGTGGTTGTAATCCACTGCTCTTTAGGCTCTATAGAACCTGAGCGGGTAAACCCTTTCTCTAATCTCCTTCTAAATTAGAGCTTTTTATAGCAGATTCAATCCAAAGTTCTTTGACAATCCTTAATTCCAAGGTGGAAAAAATTAGAATGTAAGAACAATAACTTCCTACTACTCTTATTGAATTAATCCTATTTGATTATTCCTCAAGTATACCTCTACTTAACAAAAATTAAATAAAATTGACCTATCAGTTTTAGACATTCCTTACTCCTTTCAATAGATGAAGACTAGTCCCTTATTCAATTGGGCACATAGTCAATCTTGATGAACCCTTCATGTACTTCTCTGATAGACAATATTCCAAAGGTCGAGAAGCATCATCAATCACCCAATCCCATCAATATGAATAAATTTAATTTATCATATTAATCTATCTAATTGTATTTAATCCTCACAAAGGAACCAATTAGATAGAAAGAAACAAGACAACACTTCGCAATTGCTTTCTATTTTTAGATCAATATCATAGAGTTGCAATCCAATCACACAATTTTTAAAGGTGCAATCAATCCTTGAATTGATTATAACAAAGAGACTTAATTTAAAAAACATATAATATCCTAATTGGACAAGGAAATAGGGTGTATTTTATTGATATAAAAAGAGTATGTACAATCAAGAGTTATTATTCTTTCAGTTGAGACTATTTTATAATGAACAGTTGTGGTTTCCCTCCAAGATGGAAAGCGACAAGATTCCAACCATTTACATTATGTTCCTTTTCAATCCTAACTAATCCTAATCAACCGAAAGAAGAAAAAAATATTACAAACATAACAAAACAAATCAAAAATAGAAAACTGTAGAATGTCATTAAAGTTGAACATCTTTATGTTCTATTGTCTTCTTCGCTTCCTTGGAAGTGCCCATTACTGACTCATGATATTCCTTAACCCATTCTAAAACTTGCTCAAATGATGGCCATTGATAGTGCAATATGTCTAGCACAACGAGTAGGTGTTCCTTCCATCTTTTCCTTGTGATTGCCCAAGCTTTGATTATACATTTGGAGAATTTTCCTTCAAGTGCAATGACCTAATTTACCCAACTACTCCAGTTGCTTTGTAATCTCTAGTGAAATGGCGAGCCAAAAAATGTGTGTAACTTTAATTCACCACCATGAATTTATAGCATTAATACTTTCAACTGCAAATAATGTTTATATATGCAAATGAGTCTTTAAAATGATCACAACCTCACTTCACTGTCATCTCATAAATGTGTCATCATTTTGTAGTACCTTGAAAGCCTCAGAGTATGAAATATTACTTTTTGCTATGCTGCAAATCCTTCTTCTTTCCCCTCTATGAAATAATGATGGTTTTTGTTTCACACACCTTCATATCTTTTGATAGTGAAATAACGATGGTCGCTATTTCACGGTCCCTTTAAAACCTTTTTTGCAGAATAGCGACTATCACATCCTTCACAACTTTATGATAACTCTCTAGACATAAGGGCTTTGGGCATGAATATTTATCAGTTCATTTTCCCAATTTCACATTCCCAAAAGTGGCTCTATCTGGGGATGAGGTATTTTGCATGAATGCCTTCAAGAATCCAAGATGTCTCTAGAGAAGCAGACCATTCTGCAGTGATTAAAGAAAAAAACAAGACACAAGAAAAAAAATTAAACTATAGTACAATTGGAGGAACCTTGATCTCAGTTGAAAAAATGCTTTAGGAATTAGCCATTAACCAACAACTCCTGAATATCTCCTGAAGTATTTTTTAAATAATAGGAATGCTTGTATACTTTACCAGTGACCACATATGGGCCATCCCACAAATAATCAAACTTCACATGCTTACCCTTCTCCTTCTCTTTTGCATTCCATTTGAGCACCCATTTTCCTTCATTAAATGTCCATTCTGTGGATGTTTTATCAAGCAAGTTCTTATACTATTTCTGGATTTTCTCATTTTTCTTTTGGGCTCTCCTTCAATTTTCATCTAGTTCAGCTAACTGCTCCAATCCATCCTCCATGAAATTTACCTCTTCAACCTCTTCTTGGATTAAGAACTTATAAAATGGTAGCAAGTTATTCAAACCTTAAGGACTTTTAAAGCTTGATATTCATCTAATCAAAAGAGTAATGTACCCTTCAATCAGAACATATCTTGATGATTGTAACTTCAATGATATTTTTTTACTATCACTCAATTCATTAAGACACTTCATGTGTTTCAAAAAGTAAACTATATCCTTATACCATGGAATCCTCTCAATGCTAGTAACCATGTTATCTAGGTCCACATAATTTATTTGAGAAGCTTCTAGATTTGACTCTGCCATGAGTTTCGCTAAGCCCTGACCCTGCACCAATTTTTAATTTGAATATCAATATTAAATTTTTGAACCTGGTTAATCCATCTACATATTCTCCCTGTTACCTTAGACTGCCTGAAAATATCCTTCACTGTTGCATTGGGGACATAGGCAATTACCTCAACTCCTACCAAATTAGGTCTGAAAGATTTCACTGCTTTGACAAGTGCATAGGATTTTTTTTCAATAATATCATATTTGAGTTCAACAACTTGCAAATTTTTACTAAAGAATGAGATGGGTTGTTCGTATCCTTCATCATTGTTTTGCAACATTATTGTTGCAATAGTGTGATATGAGGAAAAATAAAATATATGAAATAGTTTAGTAAAATTAGGAGACTTCAACACTGAGGCATCCTTAATTTCCCTTTTAATATTTACAAAATCACCTATGGCTTCAACTGTCCAATTCAAAGTTTCCCCCCTTTTCAACATCTTTGCAATGGGTTTGACAATTTCAGCAAAGTTTGACACAAATCTCCCAATAAAATTAATCTGTCTAAAAAATGACTAGATTGCCTTTACTATCTTAGGAATAGGAATATTATCAATAGTTTCTATCCTTTCAGGGTCAATCCTTATTCGCTCCTTTGACACAATGTGCCCCAATAGCTTGCCTTTGGTGACTCCAAAGTGACACTTTTTTGGATTGAGAGATATCCCATACTCTAAGGCTCAGAGAAAAATATTCTCCGAATGGTTGAAATGATCTTTAACTCTCTTTGAATACACAGTGAGATCATATTGATAAAAAACCATGATGACATCAATTAAGTCTTCAAATGCAACATACATAGCTCTCCAAAAAGTAACCCCTGCATTTATCAATACAAATGGCATCCTTACATAAACATACATGCCCCAAGGAGTAGTGAACAATATTTTGAATTGCTCCCTCTCCTTCACTTTGACTTGGTTGTATCCTAAATAAACATCCATCATAAACAACAATTCATTTCCAGTGACCCTATTTAATAGAGCTTCCATGTTTGGAAATGCATAATTATCTTTAAGTGATGACATATTGAGATTTCTAAAATCAACACACAATCTAATGTCACCATTTTTCTTCCTGACCAGTACCAAGTTTGACACCCAGTGAAATGTCTTATTGGCTTGATGATCCGACCATTGCTGAGCTTCATTAGTTCTTCTCTCATCTTGGGGGCTAATGCAGGTTTAATAGGTCATTGTCTCTGACGGAAGGGCTTGGCATCTGGCTTGAGTGGAATCTTGTGTTGAAACAAATATTTCTTGTATGCTTTTAGCTCATCATATGACCATGCAAACACATGCTTGTATTTTCTCAAAAGTACTATTAATTTTTTTCTTATCTTTGGTGTCAACTTCTTCCCAATAAACACCTCCCTTGGTGCATCATTAGAACCAAGGTTTATCTTCTCAATACTTTCATCAATAAGCAGGGTAACTTGCTTATCCAACTTATCATCCTTGTCAAAAGTCCTTTCAAGAGCCACTAAACCCCTAGGGATCTTGTTGGTTTTCAATTGTACAATATCTTTTCCAAACAAGGTTTCTTTCCCATCCTCAATTTCCACAAAATCATTGAAATCTATCTCCTGATTCTGATATTGATCCTCACATTTGATAAATTTTAACAAGTCTTGGTCATCCTTAAAGACTTTCCAGCTACAAATATTATCAGGTACTAAAAGTCTAGTTTTTACCTCTATTTTAGATACATCATCCAAGGTAGCATCATCCATTTTAAGTGCCGCATTTGCAAGAAAATCTTCCATAATGTTTTGTGATCTGTCCACCCATTCAATAGAGAAAGCATCAAAGTGTTCAATTGTGTCACGGACCTCATTTCTATATTGTTTCAGTCTTGTATTCCTATTAGTATACCTGGATCTTATCTAAAAGATAATTAACTCAGAGTCTCCAAGAACACTAAGTATTTTTATTCCATGCTTGCAAGCAATGTTCATTTTCAATAATAGAGCTTCATATTTTGTGACATTATTGGTGCAATAGAAAGTCAATAGGAAAGAATACTTGAATGTCTTACCCGTAGGGGATATGAATAAAACTCCTGCACCATTTCCTTCTTTACTGCATGCTCCATCAGAGAATATCTTCCATATTTGGCCTTCATTTTTCTCAGCCTAGATTTTGATTGGATCTATACTAATAATTCTTGGTTGAGAAACTTGAACTGTGAAATTTATCCATGTTAGAGTAACAAAAACATGTTAGCTGATTTGGATCAACACTTTAAATAATGTATGAGGATCTTGTCTCCCTATTTATTCTAATTTGTTTTCCATTAACATGGATAGTAGCATCAGACAGATCAAGTTGAACATGCCCTCCAACCATTCTGGTCCATTGTCTAGACAAAAGCATACCATAATTAGGAGGAACATCTACAACAGTGATATAAATTCTATATGTAACCTCTGGATATTCAACAATTTTGAACTCAACATCTTTCATTACACCAACAAAAGGAATAGATCTATTATCCATTTCATAACACTTTCCATACATGGTATCAACATTCAATTTTAATTCCTTCATTACCTATTATCGCATAACATATATAGAAGCTCCAGAATCAATCATACATTTTTTTACTAGTTTATTATTTACAAGGAGAGTCATATAAAATGGATCTACTTGAGCATGATTTTTAGTCAACATGGTGATGATGTAAACCCCCGGTATTACCTCCTCACTTGCGTTAATTTTATCTTTCTTTGACTCCTCCCAAACATTGCTAATTAACCTTATTGCACTTTGTTTGTATTGTCAGAACTTTATCATTTCCAACAAAGGAATAAATACCTTCATCTATAAGAGGGCATTAGTAATATCAAAATTGGATGAAGGAGTATTTTCAATTGGGTTCTCATTCATAACTTCATTCCAATTAAAGGTATTAGCCGGCCTAGTAAATTTGCCTTTGCCTTTATCTTTATCTTCTATAGAATTTGAGACAACCAAACCATTGTCCTCACCCTTTGTCAACTATCCTTTTTTGAGAATTTCCACTAGTTTTTCTTGTTCATTATTGATTACCCTGTTCCTTAATTGATATTTGCTTCTGGCCTTAACAATTGCTGCCATAGTGAGAGCTCTTATTTCTTCTTCATTTAGGCAATATGCTTTTCTGAAAAACCTCCTCATCATCAGATGATTCATTAATCATGAAATAATGTTGATTATACCTTTTTATATTAATATCTAATTCATGCCCATCCTCTGATGAATCATAATCATCTGAGGCTCCATACATATGAGAAAATAATGCATTCATTATTTTATTGTGATCAAACACCCGTTATTCTGAAAGCTTCTATTCCAGACTCTGTTTGACCACACATTGCGAAGGTGAATGAGGAATATTGCATTCCATACACCGAGAATTCTCACTAACTATGTTATTCCATTGTTTATTTAAAGGGTTAGGAGTACCCATACTTTGTTTTGATACATCTAGCTTGCCATCCTTCCATGATGTATTATAAGGCGTATCCTATAATTTGAATATATTAAAATATGGCTTATCACTCCTAGGTTTATCACCTCTTCCCACCTTTAGTGACAAATCTTGCAATAAATTCAACACCTTATCCAGTATGTTCTCTTCTTTAGTTTGTTTATGAACCCAATGATTATGCAATTTAGTGTCATCTCTTTTGCCAATTTTCCCAACAACTTTCCTGTTACTCTCTATTGTCAAAGCAATTTTGAATGCATCTTGCAAGCTTCTGGGATTTTTGGAACTAATTTCATTGTTAGTTTTTCTATCATAAGAATCTATATAAAAAACCAAACAACACTCATATGCACGCTTTATATATGGTGGTATCTTGATTTATTGAATATTTTATTGAATTCAGTTACTGATTCATTGTACCCTTTTTCACACTTGTGACCTCATGAAGCACAAACGAAGGATCATTATGGTCACCAAATTCTTCCAGAATTGTCCTTTTAATTTCAGCCCAACTGTCAATTGAAGCATCAAGTAATGCTTTGAACCATTCTCTTGCATCTTCATCTAGTGAACAAAGAGTTTCATATAAACATCCTCCTGAGGGACTTCATTATTCTCCATGGCATACTAAAAATACCTGACATGATTTTTTGTGGTCTCACAACTAGTCCCTGTGAATTTAGGTAAATCTTTCCTCCAGTCAGCCAAAATATCATGAGGGGATCCCAAAATTCTAGTGAAGTTAGAAGGTCTATATTTATTTGCACTCATAGGTCCTCTTGTAAAAGCCAAATAATGAGGATCATACTGATATTGGATATTATATGGAGGTGGAGGTGGGGGTGGATTGTGTACATACTAATTATATATGGGGTGTGTGGTCTCCTAATCCAAGATAAGGAGATCCCAATTGATTAACCGAAAAGAGACAATCAATGCAAAAAGGAATAAACTTGTTATAGATAAAGAGGGGAAGAAAGTCTGATTTCCCAACTATAAAGTAAAACAATAGATTTGAATTGCTTAAAACCTTAATTGAAATGAAACATTTATCTTAGAATGTAGTAGATCTAGAAATACCTATTTTCTGATGTCTGTACTGAGTTTTAGGAAATTCTGCAACCGGATCTTGAACAGAAACACAGAGACAGAGAAAACCTAGAAATATTTTTCCTTTTTGAGCAAGGTCAAACTTGACCCAAATGCAAGGGTGCAATTGTACCCCTTTATGTTAACCTCGACTTACATTGTTCTGACAGAAATTATGTTCGTGAATCTCAAAAGTTGGCCGAAAAGGGTATCTGAATCTATATTGTAATTCAATATCATATACATGTAATTGAAAGAAAAATGGTTTTGTTTGTTGGGGAGGAGTTTGCCTTAGTGAAACCCTGATTTAAGAATTAACCTTGGAATCAATAATTGAAGTGGAGAATGCTAGCAAGTAGTAGAAGTAGATCTAACAATGAAGCTATGATATCCAATAGATATGCAATTGTATTTTGAATGTAAACAAGTATGTTAATATGAAATCTTAGACTCAACATTAAAAATCATAAATGTAAATCAAAACCTCCATGATTGTATGCTTGGAATCCACCTTGAAGGAAGAATGAATGAATCTTGAGGATGCACAAAGGATCTTGAAGGAAGATCACACCACCATGATGGATAGATCTAGGGTTTGAATGATGAATCTTGAATGCTTGAACCAAATCCCTTCAAAGGCTTGAATGCTTGAATCCTTGATCTTAAATGGAGAACTTGAATTCTTGAGAAGAATGTGGAACAATGGATACTTAAAATTAGATGATAATGGATTTGTGTAGATCATCATCCTTGAAAATGAGAGGAGAAGGCTTCCTTATATACAAGTCTAGGGCACAAAACTCTAGAGAGGCCTACATAGGAGAATTGAATTCAAATTAGGCCTATACCCCTAGAAGTGGACCTATATTAAATATCTTTTAAGATTTGTTACTTTGAAACCTGAAACAACCAACCTAGAAGCGGGAAAATGAACTTTTGAGTTTCCCTCGACAGCCAAAAAACTTTCCAATTGAAAAGGGGGACCTAGGTTAGGGTTGAGGTAAACCCTGACCTAGGTCAGGGTTGAGGTCAAACTTGACCTAGGTCAAGGTTGAGGTCAACCTTGACCCAGGGAGTTAGGACCCCTGGAAAATGTGTCAGGTGGGGTAAACAGTGCCCGGAGAGGCCTAATCAGGGTCTTAAACAAGCACAGAAGTTGGAGAGGGTGCAGAAATGAGAAGACAACATGATGATGGACCTAAACATCCCTAAGGAGGGATAAATTGTCTTAACAAGGAAGTGCTTCCATTTTAAGATGATACATTAAGCCGCCACTTTAGTGGGAGTATGGAAATCAAACATACTCATGGTAAAGTTAGAAGAAAGACTCCAGTGGATCGCAACGAGTTAGAACATCACTTTGTCAAGGACATGATCCCCTAGGCTAAGGATTCTAACTCAACATACATACACAAGGGTACGAAAACAAATAGCAAAAATCTAAAAAGACACAAAAAGAGGGGTTAGTAAAAAAATAAACCCAAATCAACTAGCAAAAGAAACCTTACTAAGAAATGCTTCCTATGCTAATATCATATTTGGAAAGCTATCTTAAAAGCATAAATGATTACATAATCAAGACAAGAGAAACATTATAAATAACATAGCTTCATGATCTAATCCTATTAGTATGAAAGTGAAAGAGATAAAAGAGAGAGTGATTACCTCACCCAGTAAGATGCCCACCTTACCATGAATCCCCAAGGAGGGAGATCCTAACATGTTCACCCATAAACTATTTTTTGTACTTGTAATGCATCTTCTGATAGCTTTTGGAATACCCATAGATCCACATGTATCACTATGGAATATAAAATACATGTCTCTTCAGGATTTAGCAACTTACGTGTGTTACCTTCTGAGGATTTAGCATATTTGAGATTGAAATGCGCATCTCTTTAGGATTTACAAACTTATGTGCATTACCTTCTGAGGATTTAGCAAAAAAAAAATGTGTGTCTCTTCAGGATTTAGCAACTTATGTGTGTTACCTTCTGAGGATTTAGCATATTGTAAAATGTAAACTATAGTATAAGGGAGACCCTCTATATGCCCCCTCCTTATCGTGGCTACCTAATAGATAGGATAAGGAAGAGAAGGAGGATACCTACTTCACAAAGTAAGGAGATATCTTGTTAGCAACAATGTACAAAATATTCTTAGCGAAGAGTATTGACCCTTACATCCAAGAGCATAGATAATTATGAAAATGATATGTCATTTATGGAAAAAGGATCCTCAAAGAAGAAGAGATCTTATCAACAAGACCCCCACCGTAGAGGAGTGCTTAGGATAAAATATCACCTTTCAAAGAAAAGTAAAGAGGGATCAAATATTCTATCATCAAGCCCCCTACGATCAAGAGGAAGAGGAATCTTGGAATGAATGAAGCAAACTCTAAACCAAATCAAAGGAAAGAGTTTATAAAGAACATAATTTGCAAAATAAAGAAGAGGTGATGACCTAGGACAATCACCTCTCATATAAGAGGGTATCCATAGCCAAAACATAAGTCTTTATAAGGAAATAATGTTGCAGAATA
>MU226020.1:1413634-1423667 GCA_018584345.1 Thuja plicata
ATATCTAGTTGGTAGAGCTTAAAGATAGACTTAACTGGTTGTTTTATTTTTTTTATTTGACCACAGTTAAGTAAGTGATTTAAAGATGATTTATACAGCTGGCAAGAAGATATCTACGAGATAAATCAGGATTTAAAGCCATAAATCAATTTGGATGGATTGTTTTTCACACCAAGAATCAAGAATTAGGAACCAAGAATTAAGGAATATCATGTCTATATAAGAGACAAGCATAATTTATTTCTACAAGCAATCAGATACACGAGGGAGTGAATTGATAGAAGATGTTGAAGAGAAATTGATGAAGGTTAAACTTCATACAGTCCTGATCAATCAAGCTAAGGGAGAGCTAAAGAATTATGCAGACGTTGAAACACAGTGAAGCACAACATCACAAAGTAGAAAGAGTTAAGTACAAATAAATTGAATTGATACATTGATCAGAAAGGTATTATACGTAAATAGATCTGAATATATGCAATTCAAAGTTGCATTAGAAACATGTCATTATGTTTCAGTTTAACCATTGAAGCATTAAGTCTCTTAACAGAGCAGGACTTAACAGTCTTTTGTAATTGAGGTATATCCTAACAGATTACCAGAAGGTTGACTCATGATAGTAGCATCGGTCTTACCTAAAGCCTATTGACAGTCTAAGAAGGAGGCTGATTCAAGGATGGTATCGTAGATGCCAGATACTTAGTGACAATCTATGTATAAAAATCCTCTAACAAGGTCGCACTTAATAGTGTGTTTGTAACCTTTAACATGGTTGGCTCCTAACAGGGCTCACTTCAGAAGAGTGAAAATTTGGGGTACTGGTCCTAGTGGTTTTTCCCTTAACAAGGTTTCCACGTTAAAATCATTATGTTATGTGTGTATGGTTTATTACTTTAGTGTTTTACATTTCACATATGCATTTATGGATTGACTGGTATACTCTGCATATTTATTGAGTATTGGTAAATAAGTTTTACTGCTTATCGATTATCAAGGAGAAGAAGGACAGACAAGGTAAACTGATAGACAGTTATTTAGTTCAAGTATTTCAAAGGCATACATCTTGTAGGGACTTAATAATCTGAGGTGTATTAATCGGTGGATTGAAGTTTAAAAGGATAAATTTTTGAGGCCACTGAATCACCCCCCCTCTCAGTTATTACTAACAAATGTTGCCCTTTCTAATACCTTAAATGTGTATATATCTATTAGATGGGGGTTCCCCTTGGCATCTACTCTCTTTGCTATAGATTTTTATGTCATTCATTAACTCCTAAAAAATATGAGTTTGGGACTGATATCCAAAGCATTACCCTTCCAAATAAAGAAAATTTCTGATCTTTCCAATTTACACATGACACTACAATGTTTCCTTCATTGAATGAAGAGAATTTTGATAATTTTATGAACATAATTAAGGTCTTTAAAAGTTTTAGAATAAAAATTCTTAATGACCAAATCAATGGTCTTAGACTTGAAGGATAAATCTCCCGACTGGTTTGGAAAATTTAGATTTCAATGGGGTGACCTAAATGAGAAAGTAAGCTATTTGGGTATTTCATTTTTTTGTAAGTCGCTAGATCTCAATAAAATATGGAATTGGATTAAGATAAAATTGATGTAAAAATTTATAAGAAGAACAAATATTATCTTTCTCTAGTAGGGAGAGTGCAACTCTGGCAGAAAATTATTTGCTCTTATAGATTGTACTACACAATATGGGTATTCTATAGTTATCAAGTGAATGATAATTAGAAAAAACTTAGATCCTTCTTATGGTCACGTGGTAAAGGAAACATAAAAAGACACCCTATGAAGTAGAAATGGTGCTTGTAGATTCCTTCTACACTATCGGCCTCACCACCACTCTTCAAGCTTTGGCCGCATCAATGCGCGAGGTGTGTTCACAACAACAAAGCCTCCCAATATGCATTGACACATGTCAACCCATAGAGGCTTCAAGGTGATCCATGGAGGATGTCTCTCCTCCAAGTTCTACTAGCATGCCACGTGTCCCCTTCGAACACCCACACTCATAGGGACCTGCCAAGCACATATTCTGAGAATATGCTCTCGCATAAAGACTCCCATGACCAATGACATCTTCAACAAATATCTTGGGCACACTTTTTAGTTGGCACATAAAATCATGACAATCCTTGATCAAGCTACCACATTTTTATTCTCCTCGCCCAGTTGGAGAGAATGTTGATAGCCACCATTAAAAGAATTACAGTTGGCCCCAAAATTAGGAACTGAGATATTCATGCCTCATTTTTTGGCATTTCGATCAATTGTAACAAAAATGTAATAATAATTCTTTGATCATGCCGACCAAAGGTTTTTCTATAAAACCTCGAGGACCTGTAAAAGAAAAGAAGGTTTGAACATTGGACTTCATGTTAAATGAGTTAAGAAATACTCTATAATATTTGTAGAGGTTTCAATTTCTGAAGACAAGATCCTATGGCTTGTCGACCAGAGGTGTATACCATAGCATTTGTATTCTAGGGAATACTCTCTCCTTGGCATGTTTCCTCTTAACAAATTATGGTGGATATGTTTTTGTTGCCTTTTCCTTTTAATTAATCACAGTGTCGTATGCTAAATTTTTATGGGTTTGGTCTAGTTTATTCATGTCTTGAAACCTTCTTCCCAGGAAGGTTAGTTGTTTAGGAAGTGTGGTATTTTCCTTTTATCCCTTTATGATTTTTTTTTTTTTTCTATAAAATAGTGTTGTGTATTGTGTCCTTGGGTGAAGAGATTTGCACGCTCTTTAGGAGTTTCTTATGTACATCCTCATTTCAATCCTTGCAGGTACTTCCCATAGTTTGGATATGAATGTTTTGAACCTATGTTCGACAACTTTGGATTCCTGTTCTCCTAGAAAACAATGAAAGTTATGTGGTGCACCATGTCTGAGTGAATGAAGGTATGAGTCTTTGACCAAAAAGGTCAAGGTGGTCTATGGTGCACCATTTTTGAGTGAATGAAGATATGAGTCTTCAACCAGAAAGGTCAAACCCCACAAATACGATCAGATACATTATTATCTAGTCTAAAAAATCTTTGATCTGGTGTTTCACCTCCCTTAGCTTAGGTTGTTTTGTTAAAGGTTATTTCTTTCCTTTTCCCAAACACCCACTTATGAAGAGATAGATTCTAAAATCCTAGAGGTTGTTTCATAGAGCACACCCCATCCCACTCCTGTGAAACTTCCCAAATGCCCTTATTTAGGTGTGAGCCTCTTAGGGATCAATAGTATTCTCTCGCATGCCTGGTGGGATGAACTGAACATAGCTACCAAAGTCAGTGCATGCTTTGGATTTTCAAGCTTAAATGAAGCCATCAAGTGCACACGATAAGCAATGGTTGGGGTCCAATTAAGCATGGACCTGAATTACTACAAGATCATTGATTGGGTTTCCCCTTAATCTTTTTAGGGGGATCCACTCCCTAGCTTACCTGAGATATTGCTCAACCTTCACTGAGAGTTGCAAATCATTGAGCTTGAAAGATAATAGAATTCCCTATGGTATTCTCTGAATGTGCTAGATCCATCTCACAAGGAGCCATATCTTGAAGAAGGACCAGTCCCTGAGGACCATTTTAGACACACATACTACCTAGAAGACTCATATCCAAAAAAAGGTGAACCTGATCTGGATGCATTTTTGGAGTTCTCTTTCTAGTGTCTGATGCTAGATATGATTTCTTGGTTCAAGGGTGGACTGGTGGTTTGGCACTCAAAGTAGAAAAATAAACATAGTTGGCACAACCTACAACTAACACAAGTGAGTGTAATTCATGAAAAATAAATTCTTCCCTTACCACATCTGAAGACTGATGATCCAAGCTCTCTCTTTTTTGAGCTCCCCAATTTTTTCAAGGATGACGAGACTTTAGCCACATAAGTTTTGGATATTTCAAAGATTCCTTAAAATGAGGCATCACCTTGGGAGCCTTCTCCTAGGGCCTTTAGTGAGAAAGGTGAAATAGAGAATGTGTACATGCTTTTCTAGGACAAGCTTGAAGTGTTTTGCACAACGCTCGATGAATATGTTGCAACCACTTAGATGGAGCTCTCTCCTACACCCCAAATGGTAGAACCACTGGTTTCCAAGGTCAAGGAACATGCACACACATCCCTTGTTGCAACTCACTTCAAAAGCACTCATGGATGCCCATTCAGGTATTATTTCAAATCCACTTCTTATCAGTCTCACTAAGTCATTCTTATGTCAAAGCATGAAAAGAGTTTTTGTAAAGATTTAGAGACGTTATTTCATGTGATGTCAAAGGAGGTACTCAAAATGGACCATTACATTGTCCTCTTTGACATGTCACGTGAAAGAAGGGTAATACCCATGTTGGATTTTTTTTGTTAGAATGTTAAAGAGACATTAATTAAAAAGAAAAGGTTAGGGCATACTTTTCAATGCTGGTAAATGGGTTCTTGTAATAAATTTAGCCTTTAGGTTAGTGTAAATATTTAGGTTAGGTTAGTTTTATTTTTCAATAAGTTCTACTGCGTAGGGTGACATATTTTCGATGTCCCATGTATAGTCGTCAGGCCCAATGTTAGTTTGTAGTATGTTTTTCATGATTATCATCATCACACAAAAAAGTTTTTAAGAAAAAAACAATGATTTCTTTTGATGCATTAACCCCTTTATGTTTGTTAAAAGCAAGTGTGCCAATGCATCAAGTGTTCCCCATTTCTGCGCGCGCCTCCAAAAAGGTATTTTATAGCCTACTATCATTTCTATGTGTGATAGTGAGGCCCCTTGTTATGATATGTATTACTTTGAAATCAAATGTTAAATGCTCATTCTTTAAACCTTAAAGTGACATGAAGTTTTAAATGGTAAATGATGAAATTTTAATAGATGCACATATATTAAAGAAATAAAAAGTTGTATATTTTTCATTTATCTTTGATATCTATTTACAGATCAAAATTTTCAAAAAGGGATATTTTCTTTCATCATTTAAATTTCTTTATATCATAACATTCTTTTTCATTCTGTCTTCGGAAAGCAAGACATTTCTAGCACCATGGCTCATGCAAGTCTAGAGCTAGGTCCAATTCTGATTGAGCCATTCCCGCTATACTCTGAGCCATCTTCTGATTTGGAATATTCCTTCTAGCTCAAATTGGTAGCAAAATACTTGGATCACTCAAAGAGAACCCTTAGGAAGAATTCTTTGAGCCACCCCTCGTCCATTTCTGCATTTGGGTTCGCACATTTCTTCTAAAATTTGACCTCATGTGGTGCATAGAAATGTTGTATATCAAGAGGCTTGTAATGGAAGTTTGAAACAAATTAAACCCATGGCACTTTTTCTTGAATTTTGAGGAAAATCTTTAGGTCGTTTGCCAGTGGAAACCTGACGTCATAACGAACCACAATGAGCACATCCTCATGGCCCCCAAAGTAGTCTCTGCCAAACATTCCCATGGAAAGATACTGTATTGTGTCCCTAGGTTCCTCTAAATTGACTAAAGAACCCAAAAACCTAGACAAGATGTCCGTGTTTAGCCTATAACAATCCTCACTGTGTAGAAAATCTTCACCAAGTATCCATTTTAGGGGAGTGAGGACCAGATGATCATCGGTTCCTATCATTGTAGATATCCTAGTATCATCTATGAGCCCCAAGAAAGGTTCCCAAGATAGGATGCTAGTCAATATCACTGGTGTATCAATGTCTCTGAGCTATAATTAAAAATCCTACACTTGTAACTCTCTATTTCTGGTAAATACCTTATGCCACCTTTCGAGCGCGTTGCCATTTTTATAGAGAAAGCAAGCCACCCTTGATGAAACAAGGCATTTATTTCACTAAGGGGATAATGTCACATCAACTTGTAAAATGTACCATGATCATTTTCCAAAGACATCCATTTGTTCATTTTTGGATCTTCAAGCCCAATTTTGGTTGCCAATGGTGCGGTTAGAGGAGATCTGTACACCTTGGGTGCAGAGAAAATGTAAATGCATTTAATTTAAGCTTAAAATGAAATATTATCTTTGATACCCCAAGGTACTAACACATTTTTTCATCAAATTCAACATTAATACCTGTCATTCATAAAAAAAAATGGTGATTTCTAACTGGATTTTACATGCTTCTCATTTAAAACCAATATTAATGATGATGAGATGCCCTTCCTTAGCCTGCAAGATTAAAAATAAGAGATTATTCTGCTACCACCTTGGCAACCAACCTAGAAGGATGATGCCATGGTCATTCATGCACACAAAGTCATAGAGGAAAACAAATGAAAATAAAATAAAAAGAAGAAAAATGAAGCAATAATGTAAAATGTGTAAATTTCATGGTATGCTAACAACTCTACCAGGACTATGGATGCCTGACTGGCAGTAGAGCAATGTTATTAGTTGTTAAGGCGATAACCTTTTTTGGGATATGGATGCTTGAGTGGTAGCAAGGCTCTATTTAATTAGATATGGAACAAATCTCACCTACATAGTCTAGCGAATGGGTGGAAATCATTTTATTGTCTTAATAAGGGGAAGGATTAATTCCTTGCACACACAAGAATCCACTAGTGAATTATTTTCATCCTTTGTCATGTTAATCTTCTGCCTGATTGATGTTGTTTTTAAAAAACATGGTATCAAACATAAAGTTATATTACGAAGATGGAAACAAACATGTTCACTTGGTCCTAGCCTTAGTGTGCCCCATTCCTCTGTGACTATTTGGTTTGTCGAAACTGGCTTATTTGATCATTACACAAATATATGGCTATTTTTGGGGCTAACTTTTGTAGTGCTTTATTCTCTGTTCTCTCTTTTATGGTTCTCTTTTCATAGCTTCCTCTGTGACCTGGGTCTTTTGGTTTGACTTGTGTTGGCTTTTGATATTTATTCCTCCTTTTGAAATCTCTAATTTTAGCTTTTCTTGCAGGTATTTCCAGCATAGTAGTTGTGTGACCAACTTCTCACCAAAGATTATTGATCTGAGAGATTTGAAGTGAGAACATTTTCCAACCCAATGGATAAGTCTCTGGTTTGCGTAACCAGAGATTCTAGGTTCATTCCCAACAAGCCAAGATCCCCTAAAAGTCATAAAAAAAATAGATTCCTTCTACATTATCAACCTCACCACCACTCTTCAAGCTTTGACCACATAAATGTACATGGCACGTTCGCAACAATAAAGCCTCCTGATGGGTGTCAACATGTGTCAAACCATCAGGGTTTCAAGAAACTCCATGGAGGACAACTCTCCACCAAGTTCTACCAACATGCCACATGTCCCCCTTGGATGCCCATACTCATAAGGACCCGCCAAACACATATTCTAAGAATATGCTCTACATAAAGACTCCCATGACCGATGACATCTTCAAAAGATATGTTGAGCACACTTTTCAATTGGCCCATGCAATCATGACCATATTTGATTGAGCTGCCATACTTTCATTCTCCCCACCCAACTAGCAAGCATGATGATAGCCACTAATAAAAGAATTACACTTGGCTCCAACATGAGGAATTAAGAGATTCATGCCTAATTTTTCAACATGTCGATCGATTGTAACTTAAATGTAATCATTCTTTGATCATATCGAGTAAAGGTTGTTCTATAAAACCCTGGGGACCTATAAAAGAAAAGAAGGTTGGAAAATTGGACTTTTGTTCAATGAGTTGAGAAGTTGTCTATAATATTTGTAGAGGTTTCAATTTCTGAAAACAAGATCCGATGGATTTTTGACTAGAGGTGTATGGTGTAACATTGATGCAAGAGCATCTTGAGTCATTGGCAATCCTACACAACCAAAAAGATGTTTTCTTTAGTTCTTTAGTTTGTTCTTTGTCACTCATGTTCTATTTCTCAGACATGCTTGTCTTTGTCACTCGGTTATGCTTTACCAATGAGTTTCGATGATGTCCTTAACGATGGGTTTTCTGATGCTTGGTAATGCCTTATTGACGGTTGCTGATTTTTGATGTTTGCCTATCCGAGATGCTTATTTTGAAAGTTGGATCTTTGGCCGACTTCTTTAGTTAATTCTGATGGCTTAATTGGTTTGGGATCTCTCATTGAGATCTGTGTGGACCTAATCTGGGTCTCTCTTATGGATTTGAGCACCAACTTCCTTGTTGGACTCTTGTATATATTTGGTTGTATGTTCTTAGTTTAGGAGAGAAATCTTAAGGCAAGAAAGAAAATGTTTAGATATTGAGATTGAAGGTCTGTGATCTCTGTTGTATGAAGATATTATTATAATTCATTGAATATATGGCCAAAACTGGGAAGGCCTTACAACCTGGCATGTAATGATTTTGATCAAGTTAATATAAAGATTACTTGTGTTTTCTTCTCTCACTGTGTTGTTTGGCTTCCGCATTGGTTCTGCAAGCTAGTTTGGTATTTGGGTGATCCCTAAGACCCATCTAATATCGCTTCTTGCATTAGGTGGTATCAGAGCGTGGTGAGATCTAAGTTCCTTCTTGAAATCCTAACCCTAGTTGGTATTGTTGTGGGGTAGCATATTATGATCTGACCTACAATTGCAGAGGGATTCAAGATGGTTTGTGGGAGAGGAAATGTGGATCCAGGTCTAGCTGATATGCTTAGACAGATGGCTGCTAGATTGGAAGTTGTTGAGAAAACCCATCCTAGAGGAAGACATCTTGAAGATGTTAGTGATGATGAAAATGAAGAGGTTCAAGGTGAAGCTACACCTGCAACTGTGATGAATTAGGAAGAAGAGCGATTCCTGAGAGCTTTGAAAAGTTTGAAATCCACACCTCAGTTTAATCCTCCTGAGTATATAGGAAAATTGTATTTTGATGAATTGATTGACTGGATAACAGAGATGGTAAAGTATTTTGAATATGAAAATGTAGTAGAGGATAAGAAGGTGAAGATTGCAAGCACAAATTTGAAAGGTCATGCATCCCTATGGTGGGAACATATGCAATTGGATCAGAAGAAGAAAGGAAAAGACAAAATCAATGTATGGGATAAGATGGTAAACAAATTGAAAGGCAAGTTTCTACCTTTTGATTATCAGATTAACCTAATCCGGCGAATGCAAATCCTGAAGCAGAAAGATAAATCAGTAAAAGACTATACCAAAGAATTCTACAAATTGGACATTAGATCTGGACATGTTGAAGATGAAGTGCAAAGAGTTGCAAGATACTTGAATGACTTGAGAAGTTCCATACAAGATTAAATCAATTTGGTCAAGATGGAAAGCATCGAGGAGGCATACCAATTTTCCCTAAAATCTGAAGAAAAGTTGAACAGAAGATATGAACAAAAACAAAGAGGAAGAGATGGTAGATTCCATAGAGGAAGAGGTAGATCTCATAGTGAGAACAGTAGATTTGGACTAGACAAGTCAAATTTAGACACAACGCAAGACAAAGGAAAGACTAAATAGAAAGGTGGAAATTCATACCGAGGAAGAGGTAATTACTCCAGAGGTGGTTATAGTAGAAAAGGATTCCAAGTTACTTGTTACAATTGTGGTGAAGAAGGACATAAATATTTTGAATGTACACATGCAAGAAAGAAAGGCAGTAGTAGCAGAAATGCATTGGTGCAAGAGGAGTCACCAAATGAAGCTGAGAAGGAAGGAAATTTCATGATCCAAAGGATACTATGGAGTGAGAAGGATAATAAAGATCCGATCAAGAAAAGTTTGTTCAAGACTAGATGTAGAGTTACAGACAAAGTTTGGCAAGTAATTGTTGATAGCGGAAGCTTGGAGAATCTGGCATCTGAGGAAATGGTTGTGAATTTGCAGCTGGAGAGGATGAAGCATCTGAAACCCTATCAGATCTGATGGATCAAGGATGATCATACATTAATGGGGAGTGAACAATGTTTTGTGAATTTGAAAATTGGGAAGTATTGTGATAAGGTGTTGTGTGATATTATGCCTATGGATTGTTGTCATATTTTGTTGGGTAGACCTTGGCAATATGATAGACATGCTATACATGATGGAAGATTGAATAGATATTCTATTTGGGTTGATGGT
>MU226020.1:1446304-1461130 GCA_018584345.1 Thuja plicata
TTTCTAATGTATACTAAGTTACAAATTTCTAACATTTGCAAACATAAATATACTATAATTTTTTAATGTTTTCTAATATTTTCTAACATTTTACTATGATTTTCTAACATACTACTATAATTTTCTAGCATATTCTAAAATTCAACTATCATTTTCTAACATTTCTACAAACTAAATATTATTTAAAACAAATAATTAACTAAAATGAATATAAAACATACAATTTACAATAAAAAATGAGAAAAATGTGTGTACCTGGTACTAGTAACAATCACAAGAGGTCGAAGAAGCTCGGGAGCTGCTAATGTCATACTAGTCGTCACTGGTTCGCTCTAAGCCACAGGTCCACAAAATCTAGAAAAGTGAATAGTAAAAATGAAATGGGTAATAAAAAATTTATACAAATTCTGGCAAAAAATGGCTTCATGCGAAGTACCCTACGTGGGGTACTTCGTGCGAAGTCACCTACGTAGGGTACTTCGCACGAAGCCTATCAATCACTTCACGCGAAGTAGTGGCTTCGCGCGAAGCCACCAATTTTTTTTTTAAATTTAGAAAGTCTGAAATCCTTCGTCCCAAAAAGTGGGACACACTATTGTGGGATCACCCCTTGGATTTCTCAATCTATGTTGGATTCATTTCAAGTTGGACCTGACAAATGATTCTCCTAACCCCAGGTGTCTGATGCAGGAGCATCTTGGGTCATTGGCAATCCCGCACTACCAAAAAGATGTTTTATTTAGTTCTTTAGTTTGTTCTCTGTCACTCAGGTTCTATTTCTCGGGCATGCTTGTCTCTATCACTCAGTTATGCTTTACCAATGGGTTTCGGTGATGTCCTTACCGATGGGTTTTTTGATGCTCAGTTATGCCTTATCGACGCCTGTCCAAGATGCTTATTTTAGAAGTTGGATCTTTGGCTGACTTCTTCAGTTAATTATGATGGCTTAATTGATTTGGGATCTCTCATTGGGATTTGTGTGGACCTAAATCTAGGTCTCTCTTATGGATTTGAGTGTAGACTTCCTTGTTGGACTCTTGTATATATTTGGTTGTATGTTCTTAGTTTAGGAGAGAAATCTTAGAGCAAGAAAGAAAATGTTTAGATATTGAGATCAAAGGTCTGTGATCTCTGTTGTATAAAGATCTTATTGTAATTCATTAAATATATGGCCAAAATTGGGAATGCCTTATAGCCTGACATGTAATGATTTTAATCAAGTTAATATAAAGATTACCTGTGTTTTATTCTCTCATTGTGTTGTTTGGCTTTCGCATTGGTTCTGCAAGCTGGTTTGGTATTTGGGTGAGCCCTAGGCCCCATCTACTATCCCTTTTTGCGTCAAACATTTATATTCTGGGGCATAATCTCTCAACTTGGCATATTTTCTCTTAATAAATCATGGGGATAGTGCATGTGTTGCCTTTTCCTTTTTGTTAATCAAAGTGTCATATGCTGAATTTTTATGGGTTTGGTCCAGTATATTCATGTCTCGCAGCCTTCTCCTCATGAAGGTTAGTTGTTTAGGAAGTGTGATCTTTTAATTTGATCCTTATATGAACTAATTTTGTCTGCTACGAAATAGTGTTGCATACCATGTCCATGGGTGAAGAGATTTGCACGCTCTTTAGGAGTTTCTTTTGTATCCTCATTCTGACCCTTGCAGGTTCTTCTTGCGGCTAGGATATGAAATTTTTTTCCCTATGTCCAACAAATTTGGCTTCCTATTCTCCTGACCAACATTGGAGGGTCCATGGTGCACCATGTTTGAGTGAATGAAGATATGAGTCTCTGACTAGAAAGGTCAAACCTTGCAAATACCATATGACGCATTCTTAGCCCATCCAACAAAGCTTTGATTTGGCATTTCACCTCCCTTAGCTTAGGTTTTCTTTTAAAGGTTGTTGTCTTCCTTTTTCCGAACACCCACTTATGAAGAGATGACTTCTAAAATCCCAGAGGTTGTCTCACAAGGAACACCCCGTCCTACTCCTGTGAAACTTCCTGACTGCCCTTATTTAGGCGTGAGCCTCTTAGGGATCAACAATGCTATTTAAGAAAGATGTGAGGAGGTATTGGCCTCAAATACCTGAAGTTGCATGGCGTATCCTTAGTAGTCAAATGAATCCTAAAACCCCTATATGACAATGAGAAATGAAAGTCCTAGTCAAGAATAATATTCAAATGGACTCACCTAAACATGCTAAAAGTTGGAAAGATTTGAATATATATTTGAATCCCTTTTTGGTAAATTCTATGTCTCCTTTATTTCTAATATTTTTGGATCTTTTGGAAGGCTTGGAAATTGGTAAGAGACAAAGTTATGGGCCGTGACTTCTATAACCATTATGGCAACAAAATATTTTACAATAGGTCTATTTGGTAGAATCTTTGCCATAAAGATAAGCCAATTTTCTTATTGCAAGGTTGCTCCTCAAAAACTTGGAACATTACAGGCACTAAATTTTTTTCCCCTATTCTTGACAATCATCAATTGAGGCCTTGGTCTTATCTAAAAACTGAGTTTGGGCTCCCACAGTCCCATTGGCGGATATGTTCATTTACCAGATATGCTTGTAAATATGCTCCCCTTTCCTATTACTTCTACTTGAGACAATAAAATATTTAGCGATTCTAGATGATATGATGATACCTTGTTTTGTAAAGTGAACTCAAAACTAATCCACAACTCTAAGATGAATGATGATGCCTTGACTGAACACCTCAACGAATGTCGGAATCTAAATCTAAGTCCTTCCTAGTGGTCTAAATCTTTTGTTCTCATGTGGTCCAGTGTCTTAGAGCCAAAAATGTTAAGGAATATAGATCAGAATAGAGAAGAAATGTAATGCTCTTTATAATCGTACTTCTATTGTAATAGATAATTGCCACTGTGATTGATTACTAAACAAAAATATGATCTTGTATAAATACAAGAGTGAACGGTTATAATTGTGAAAGGACATGACCGTATGTGACTGGTCACTCATGTAGGGTCATGTCATTTCACAATGATAATCGTTTAACAAATGACTTAATAATGATACTTTTTTACTGTTTTAACATTTAACATATAATCCATGGTATTATCGTGATTATCATCTTTGGTGATAGGTCATGGTATGTATATGTATCATGACTGTAGTCATGATACATATAAATATCATGACTGGTATTCACAATAGAAAGGCAAGTTACGGTATGATTATTTTCACAGTCACGATACACATATGTATCGTGATAGATACAAGTCATTGTATGTAATAATTTTGCAACTGTTATCATGGTCACGATAACGTGGTGACTGATCTGATTCGACAATATTTTCTTCAGCATGAGAATACTTAAATAATATCGATGCTATTATCACAACACTCCCTCTTAGTGAGAGAGGATTTAAGTTGTGTCTTTCAATGCAATAGTACATCATGATTACCGACACATTCAGGACAACATAAAGAAGTCTTTAACCATGATTAATACTCATTATTTCAATATCATGATATCAGTCACAATCCAAGACAACCCTGTTAGGGTTCAACCATGATACAATAATTATTAGACAATCCAATAATAACATTAGCATCAATATATCTAGCATAGTCTAGGATAAACCGATTCAGGTGTCAATCTTGACGCTTGGTAACTGTTATACACTGAATTTGCACCTCTGATCTCAAGCTCTGTTGGTCTTGATAATCCAGTATAACAAGGGAATCATCTCTAGGTTGTGGGACCTCTGCTAACTGAGATGAGACCTCCATATTCTAGGCTGGTTCCTCTTGGATAATCACCTTAGCTTGCTCTTAAACAGGAAAGTAAACTTGAGGGGAAAAGGGTTAGAAGGATTGCATGGAAAGGGAAATAACTGAAAGCAAACTACCTACTAGGTGATGCACCGAATTTGACATGAAAACATAACACACAAAGGGGAAAGTCCTGGGTCAACTAACTTTGAATTGGAGATAAAACACAAATCTCTTGTATAGGCATGCATAAATATTTCATAGCAAGGTCATGATTTAAACCTGTTAAGGGGAAAGACTTCTTCACAGTTAACAGCTCAAAATAAGACACGAGTTACAACCTGCAAGTAGACATACTCTTTTGCAAGTAGATGCTACAAAGGGACTGATTAAGAGGAATAAAAATCATTCATAGTTAACCCATCAACCATCTAAAACACATACATACAAGCAGAAAAGAGACAAGGGTGACACAATTCAATAAATTGATTCCAAGAATTAAAACTCTGCATATTATTTCTCACAATGAGTTACAGACTTATGCACAAAAATATACCAAGGATAGAAAAAATGTCACAAAGCATGCCTCTCTTCATAATCCCGAAAAACTCTGAGTTACAAAATCTCTTTGCCTCTGTTTAGGAACATAGAACAAGTTACAAAAACCTCAAAGCCCAAAGGGAAGAAGAACTCCTTAGCAATACAACTTTTCCTCTATATATAGGGTTTCTGACCATCTTGGAATCCCTTTAGGATGCAACAAGCTTCAGATGGTCCTGGAAAACCTAACCCTAAAGTTACAAGAGAGAGAGAGAGAAGAGGCGGTGAAATGACCAAGTCAAATAGATATTAACAGATATTTCTGGCTCTTCTTCTGATCTGGCGACTGCAATCCGATTTTGTAGATGACAGTTGCTAGCATTTATGTTGAATCTGGATAGCTGTGCACACCTATTCACCTATACTCCTTTTGTAATAATTGTCCCTCTTGTCTTTGAACAATGCATAGCCAAGTGTTCACCTTATTCATCGCTCAAGACTTATTCTTCTACAGGCTTCTTCGCACTTGTGGAATCTCATCCATAACTCTGCTCAACCCTGCAACACACTGAATGTCCTTCTCCTTTTACCAATATTGAAACAAATCTAATCAGGGATCAGCAGACCTTTCTATGCATAATTTTATGCAATTAGAACCCTCTGATCAATCTGGAAACACTATAGACAGAGCAAAGTATCACTGCATTCGTTATCTAGCTTACATCCCAGCAACTCCTTCTGCACAGTGATCAAAATGCAAGGCTCTGATTGGCTATCGACGATTCACCTCGTCAAATCAGAAACTGCCGCCACTTTTTTAAAATTTCAGGATCAAGCGACTGCGCGACACCATGAAGTCTCTTTGTCACGGGACTATGTCATTAACCACGGTTCTATCTCAAGACATGGCGACAATACAGATTTATACCTTTGGCTGACTTGAGTTATCTTTGGCAATCATGCGACATGAATGAAATCAAATTCGTGAGGAGTTAACCTTAACTCACCATTCTTTCAGTGACTTTGCTACTAACTGCTTTGTTTAACTATCACGGTTGTCTCCCTGTCACTGAATATCTTCTTTCTATTTTTGAGACTGCATGACAACGCCTAGTCGCCAAGTCGAGAGAACTTAGTCCTGAGCCTTTGACCTTTTCATAATAGTTTCTTTATGCCCTCTTTCTGCATCTGGCGACTGCACGACAACCCCTTATAGCCAAGTCGGGAGGAATTTCTCCGTAGGGCGCTTTGTTTCCCAGACTTCACGACCACCATTGGATTCTCTGCTCTTTCATCTGATGACTATCTTTTAATCGCTAAATGTTTAGGCATACCCTTAAGTCTTTCCCAGACTTTGCGACTAAAGGCAACACACCCTAGTCTCGTTATCGCTAAATGCTTTTCCTCCTTCTGGCGATCAGGCGACAAATCTTCATCATCCACCTGCCTTGTGACACATGTTGCACAACCATTTGTTCACTTTTTGCACACTGAAGAACTGAGTCATCACCCTACTCTGGCGACATCCCGACTGAGGATAACTGCAGACCATAGACGGTCAGTCACAAAGTCTCAATTAAAATCACTTAACCGCCATACCTTTTTGAGACCACGTGACTGAAGCTTTGCTTAACTGCTAACTGTGACCTGATCTGGTGATAACATGACATGAAGTAGTCGCTGAGTTTGAGAACATTTCCTTAACTGTTAAAAACTTCATGCGATCACCCGACTGAGCAGTGGGTCCCATCTTTACAAAGGCTTACAACATGGCTATTCTACGACTACCCGACTGAAAGGAAACGCTAAGTCTGAGAACATAGAAGGAATATTCTGATGTGTTACGAGACAACATGACACAAAGCTAACGCAAAGTCGGGAAAGCACAAGGAATATTTGGCTAGGGTCTCGCAAAAAGGTGATTCAAATAAAACACATGCCTTAAGTAAATGGAAAAAGGAAACAACGGAAAAGAACGCGCCAAGGCTTAGGGTTTATTGCTAATGTTTAACACTTGGAAGACTGAGGGTTTCCAGGGTTTACCAGGCCAAATTGCATAGGATGGAAAATTTGGGCAACATTTTGGTGACTTCTGCGGGATGTCAGCCTGCTAGACATGAAAACCAGTAGCCTATTGACATCAAACTATCCATTGGGCATGGAGTCTCTTCTTGAGCACAAAACTTGACAGGGCAAAACTGTGCGCGTGCACTTCTTGAAAAGCAAGAAACTACTCTAAAAAACTGGAAGAAAAAGGGAAACCTAACCTAAAAATAAACTAACCAGTGCAGAAGCTAGTCAAACAAAACCATTCACTATTTGTGAAAAATAGCTACCCTTCCTCATCAGGACATTTTGCATTGAGTGCACAAGGGTAACTATAAGAACTAGAGGCACATAAAGATTTATCAAATAATTAAGACTTGCCTCTGTAAAAATGAGATCAAGTTTACCTTCCTCTGATTGGTCATATGGAGGGGCCTCGGTAAACTCCTTCTGGGCCAAGTACCTGATGGGGCAGCCTCTTGAAAATCTGACGGTAGTACTTTCCTTGATGGTTTCTTTTCTATCTTCATGGTTGTCTTCCATCCTAGATAGCCATGTTAAGTCATCATCCTTAGTCAGGGGACTATTATCCTCTTCTTTTGAACAGGCCAGGGGCTCATCAAAGTTGCTAACATTTTGAGGATCTGAGACTGTCTCCAACTCTTGCTCATGCAGTAGTCCTTCTGAAGGAGAGCAATCTAAGACCAGGCCTCTTTCCATAGGCACACAACTTTGAACCTCCATTCCAAGGAATAGGGGCTCATCATTCAATTTATCACAAAAGGCCTCCATGATACCAGAGAAATCAAGCTCCTCAAGGCCTTTGTCTATGTTCTTTTCTTGGAACAGCTCCTCTATAACTTTATCATCCTACTCAAAACCAGGCAGCACAGCAAACAAAAGCACAACATCCTTTTGTGTATCAACCTCCTGTTGATGGTGAACCTCTTGTTCTGATTGATCCTCACCCATAGGTGATGGTATGGTCTCTTCTTCATCATCAACAAAGAGGGGAAGCTCATCAAACAAATCAGCCAAGAGCATAGGCTGGTCATCCATTTCTTCCTCCACAACTTGTTGTCCCTCCTCATCATAGTCATCACTCTGCACTGATACCTCAGATTCCTTCCCCTCATCACATGAAAGCTCATTTACCATAGGTCCCTGCTCGGATACTAGAGTAGTATCCTTGAAAAGACTTGGCATCTGATAGCCAGGAGGCAGAGTCCATTGGGGTATCCTCCACATTTGATCATCTTGAGAGACCAGAGGGGCCTCCTGGGATAAACAACCCTTTTGAATAGGTTGCTCTTGCAGAGTGGTAGGCTGAATCTCAAGCACAAGCTCTTGAAAGGAATTTTTTGCCTTGAAACTTGGGATATGAAATTGAGAGGGCTTAGGGGTGGACATAGAAGGTTTAGACAAATGGGCCCTCCAACTTGGGATCTTAGGCCTGAGAGCCTCCTGTTTAGCAATTTGTGACCTCAGCCTTGCTATCTCAATGCTAGCTCTGTGATTGATCTCTTCTTGGAATTGTCTCATTTGTTGCTCATCAATCATTTGTTGCTTACCAAACGAAGCCTCCTCCTCTTGATAAGGGATGAACCCTTGCTCATAACTTTGAGCCTCCATCTCTTGTTGCTCCCTGATTTCAGACACTTGCTTGACTAGGTCAAGCAATTGCTCCTTCAACTCTTCTTGTGCTTTCATGAAATCTGATTTTAGGGTCTGTTGCCAATTGGGCTGAGAAGGGGAGGGTGGGTGGTAAATAGGAGGAGGTGGCTAGCCTTGCATTTGCAACTGTGTCCTTTGTGCCCATGGCCTATCTTGTTTGAGGGCCTTTTCATAGTCTTGCATGAGGGCATATTCATTTGGGGCATGTTGGATGTAATGACGGCCTTGTGCATCTGTATAGAAGCTTGGGGTAAAAGCAGGCTATGGATGGCTTTGATAAGGCTGATGACCATCCCATTGAGCATTGCTCTCATGAGAGGATGGTGAATAACCTGACTGTCCATAATAACTTGACATGTCTACTCATATAACTAATTGGATTTTTAAAATGGAAGATTTGAAACATACCAGTAGTTGATCTTCAAAACCAGTAGACTTTACAGAGTCGCCAGGTGTGCTTAGAACTTTCCTCCAAAGGCAAAAATTCTACTATCCACACCAAACAGTAGTTTTAGAAAGCTTTGAAAAGAACTGATGATCAACTCTTAGCCCCACCGGGCATGCCAAAAATGTTATACATTGAATTTGCGCCTCTGATCTCAAGCTCTCTTGGTCTTGATAATCCAGTATAACAAGGGAATCATCTCTAGGTTGTGGGACCTCTGCTAACTGAGATGAGACCTCTAGATTCTAGGCTAGTTCCTCTTGGATAATCACCTTAGCTTGCTCTTAAACAGGAAAGTAAACTTGAGGGGAAAAGGGTTAGAAGGATTGCATGGAAAGGGAAATAACTGAAAGCAAACTACCTACTAGGTGATGCACCGAATTTGACATGAAAACATAACACACACAGGGGAAAGTCTTGGGTCAACTAACTTTGAATTGGAGGTAAAACACAAATCTCTTGTATAGGCATGCATAAATATTTCATAACAAGGTCATGATTTAAACCTGTTAAGGGGAAAGACTTCTTCACAGTTAACAGCTCAAAATAAGACACGAGTTACAACCTACAAGCAGACATACTCTTCTACAAGTAGATGCTACAAAGGGACTGATTAAGAGGAATAAAAATCATTCACAGTTAACCCATCAACCATCTAAAATGCATACAAACAAGCAGAAAAGAGACAAGGCTGACACAATTCAATAAATTGATTCCAAGAATTAAAACTCTGCATATTATTTCTCACAATGAGTTACAGACTTATGCACAAAAATATACCAAGGACAGAAAAAATTTCACAAAGCATGCCTCTCTGCATAATCCCGAAAAACTCTGAGTTACAAAATCTCTTTGCCTCTATTTAGGAACTTAGAACAAGTTACAAAAACCTCAAAGCCCAAAGGGAAGAAGAACTCCTTAACAATACAACTTTTCCTCTATATATAGGGTTTCTGACCATCTTGGAATCCCTTTAGGATGCAACAAGCTTCGGATGGTCCTAGAAAACCTAACCCTAAAGTTACAAGAGAGAGAGAGAAGAGGCGGTGAAATGACCAAGTCAAACAGATATTAACAGATATTTCTGGCTCTTCTTCTGATCTGGCGACTGCAATCCGATTTTGTAGATGATAGTTGCTAGCATTTATGTTGAATCTAGATAGCTGTGCACACCTATTCACCTATACTCCTTCTGTAATAACTATCCCTCTTGTCTTTGAACAGTGCATAGCCAAGTTTTCACCTTATTCATCGCTCAAGACTTCTTCTTCTACAGGCTTCTTCGCACTTGTGGAATCTCAGCCATAACTCTGCTCAACCCTGCAACACGTTGAATCTCCTTCTCCTTTTATCGATATTGAAACAAATCTAATCAGGGATCAACAGACCTTTCTGTGCATAATTTTCTACAATTAGAACCCTCTGATCAATCTAGAAACACTGCAGACGGAGCAAAGTATCACTGCATTCGTTATCTGTCTTACATCCCAGCAACTCCTTCTGCACAGTGATCAAAATGCAAGGCTCTGATTGGCTGTCGACGATTCACCTCGTCAAATCAGAAACTGCCGCCACTTTTTTAAAATTTCAAGATCAAGCGACTGTGCGACTGCATGAAGTCTCTTTGTCGCGGGACTATGTCATTAACCACGGTTCTATCTTGAGACATGGCGACAATACAGATTTATACCTTTGGCTGACCTGAGTTATCTCTAGCGATCATGTGACATGAATGAAATCAAAGTCACGAGGAGTTAACCTTAACTCACCATTCTTTCAGCAACTTTGCTACTAACTGCTTTGTTTAACTGTCACGGTTGTCTCCCTGTCACTGAATATCTTCTTTCTATTTTTGAGACTGCGCGAGAACGCCTAGTCGCCAAGTCAGGAGAACTTAGTCTTGAGCCTTTGACCTTTTCATAACAGTTTCTTTGTGCCCTTTTTCTGCATCTAGCGACTGCATGACAACCCCTTATCGCCAAGTCGGGAGGACTTTCTCTGTAGGGCACTTTGTTTCCCAGACTTCGTGACCACCGTTGGATTCTCTACTCTTTCATTCGACGACTGTCTTTTAATCGCTGAATGTTTAGGCATACCCTTAAGTCTTTCCCAGACTTTGCGACTGAAGGAAACACACCTTAGTCTCATTATCGCTGAATGCTTTTCCTCCTTCTGGCGATCAGGCGACAAATCTTCAGCATCCACCCGCCTTGTGACACATGTCGCATAGCCATTTGTTCACTTTTTGCACACTGAAGAACTGAGTCATCACCCTGCTCTGGCGACATCCCGACTGAGGATAACTGTAGACCACAAATGGTCAGTTGCAAAGTCTCGATTAAAATCACTTAACCGCCATACCTTTTTGAGACCACGCGACTGAAGCTTTGCTTAACTGCTAACTGTGACCTGATCTAGCGATAACGCGACATGAAGTAGTTGCTGAGTCTGAGAATATTTCCTTAACCGTTAAAAACTTCATGCAATCACCCGACTGAGCAGTGGGTCCCATCTTTACAAAGGCTTACAACATGGCTATTCTGCGACTACCCGACTGAAAGGAAACGCTAAGTCTGAGAACACAGAAGGAATATTCTGATGTGTTACGAGACAACGCGACACAAAGCTAACGCAAAGTCGAGAAAGCACAGGGAATATTCGACTGGGGTCTCACGACAAGGTGATTCAAATAAAACACATGCCTTTAGTAAATGGAAAAAGGCAGCAGCGAAAAGAACGCGCCAAGGCTTTGGGTTTATTGCTAACATTTAACACTTGGAAGACTGAGGGTTTCCAGGGTTTACCAGGCCAAATTGCATAGGATGGAAAATTTGGGCAACAGTAACTATTATCAAGAACGTCACCTTGAAACAGTAACCCCAATTATTTATACAAAAGCTCATCATCTTCTTTGAACACAAATGAAATATTTCAATACAACTTTATTTATATATTCATGAATATAAAGTACAAAAGTAGGAATTACATTCCAACAAGTTTAAAGTTTAGTCATACCAATTTTTCTCCTGAAATAATCTATCTTTAATTTTGCAAGAGGTTTGGTAAAGATGTCAACATTTTGTTCTTCAGTGCTGATATAAACCAATTTGATGATGTTCCTGTCAACCATGTCTCTTATGTAGTGGTACAAAATTTCTATGTGTTTTGATCGATTATGGAAGACTGGATTTACTGAGAGTTTGATGCAACTTTGATTATCACAATGAATAATGGTAGGTTTCAATGGATTTCCAAAGAGATCAAATAATAGCTTCCTTAAGCAAACTGCTTCTCAAGCTCCATAGAGGAAGCCATGTATTTTTCTTTGGTGGAACTCTAAGCAACAACCGACTGTTTCTTTCTGAACCAATATATCATTGTTGATCCTAAATTGAAGCAACATCATGTGGTACTCTTGCGATCTGAGGAGCTTCTTGCCCAATTTGAATCTGAGTAACCCTGAAGTTGGATTTCAACTTTTTCATATTTTAAACCAAGTCCAATAGTCCCTTGTAAATATCTCAATATGTGTTTAGCAACCATTAAGTGAATTTTCTTAGGTTCACACATGAAGTGACTTAGTACATTTGTTGCATAACAGATATCAAGACGTGTGTTTACCAGATACATGAGGGATCCAACAATTTGTCTGTATGATGAGGGATCTGTAGGTTTAGAATCTCATGCTTCACTTTTTAGCTTGTGTAGATTTGTTTCCATTGGGGTAGCCAATGGTTTACAATCCATCATTCCAAATCTAGTTAGGATGTCAGTGGTATAATTTTCCTGATTTAAGAAAATGTGATATTCCTTTTGCCAAATTCCTAGGCCTAGAAAGCAATGTAGTAGGCCCATATCCTTCATATCAAACTTAGCTATTAGGTCTTGTTTGCATTTTGCAATCAGGTGATCTTCTTCTATAATAAGCGAGTCATCAACATAAAGAACTAGAATTATCATATCACCATTTACTGCCTTGAAGTAGATGTTAGGGTCTGCTATGTTCTTGGATTACCCTAGTTTGGTGAGATAGCTATCTATCCTTTCATACCATGCTCTGGGGGTGTGTTTAAGGCCATAAAGAGATTTCTTTAACTTACATACATAGTGATCTTTATCATGTGTGACAAATCCTTCTGGTTTCTCTATGTATACTTCTTCCTCAATTTTCCCATTCATAAAAGTTGTCTTGATATCCATTTGGTGTACTTTCCATCCTTTAGATGATGGGATTGCAAGAATGGTTCTTACAGAGGTGTATCGAGCTACGGGAGCAAAGGTTTCTTCATAGTCAATCCCAGCCTTTTATGAGAATCCTCTGGCAAAAAACTAGGCTTTGTGTTTTTCAATGCTACCATTTGGAGCATATTTGATCTTGAATAACCATTTTGAAGAGACAACTGATTTGTTTTTGGGTCTGGATACAATGTACCAAACATCATTTTTCATAATGGACTGATACTCTTCAATCATGGCTTCTCTCCAAGCTTGTTTTGTTAATGCTTTTTCAACACTGTCAGGTTCGGATTCTGCAAGCTCAGTTAGAAGGGCAACATAACATTTTTGTGTTCTTGTTCTCTTGTTTTCTCTAAATATTTGATCTGGCTCTACATTATTTTCTTCAAACATATTTATTTCCCATAGAGGTCTCTTAGTGTTATTTGATATTCCATTATTCTTAACATTTGGACATGTAGATTTAGTATTTGAAGATGTAGGCTCAACATTTGAAGATGTAGGTTATGAATCTATTATTTTATTCTCCCTCTCATTCTCAGCTGTAAGATCTCTATCTAGATCTGTTATGGAATCATCCTCAGTATCTGTGGATATGATGTTTTATTCAAACTTTACATCTTTGTTTATTTCAACTGATCTCTGGCCTGGTATATAGATTCAATATCCCTTAGTATCATCACTATATCCTACAAATATACCCTTCTTTCCAGAGGGATCTAGAGTTTAGTTCTCTTTTCTTTTGGAACATGAATGTAAACAGGACAACCAAACACTTTTAGATGGCTTAAGTTAGGTTTGTTTCCTTTGAATACATTTGGTGTAGTATTTTCTAGGATAGCATGAGGACACCTATTTTGTGTGTATACTGTTGTGTTTGCAGCTTCTGCCCAAAAGGAGATGTGAATGTTTTGGTCATGCATTATGGCTTTTGCTACTTCGATAATGGTTCTATTTTTTTCTTTCCACTACTCCGTTCTGTTGAGGATTATATGGTACAGTATACTCCCTCTTAATCCCAATAGATTTGCAAAATTACTTAAAAATATCAGAAGTATACTCACCTCCATTGTCAGACCTCAGGGTTTTTATTTTCTTGTCGGTTTGATTTTCAACTAGTGCTTTGAATTCTTTGAACTTAGATAGAACTTCATTGGATTCTTTTAGTTTTAGGAAGTATATCTAGGTTCTTCTAGAGTAACCATCAACAAATATTACATAGTATAAGGCACCTGAAAAGGAGTGAGTTGACATAGGCCCACATAGGTATGTGTGAATAAGTTCTAATACATTTTTGGATTTGTGTTCACTTGTCAGGAAGGACCCTTTTGTATTTTTTCCTAAGGCACAACCTTTGCATATGCCTGAGTGTTCAGATTTAAGATGAGGTATCCCTGAAGTGATTCTTTTTAGAGTTGGAAGAGCACTATTTCTAATATGGCCTAACCTTTTGTGTCATATCTCATTTTTGTTTTGAACTTCATGGCTTAAGGCAATTTTTTGTTCACCACATAATTTATATAGGCTGCCTTCCCAAGATCCTATAGTAATGGCATTCTTAATATTGGAAATTTTAGTCCAGAGAAGAACTTTATCTTCATTTAATGTGACTCTATATCCTTGATAAGCTAGTCTCGATATGGAGTTAAGTTCCTTTTTATTCTAGGTACATATAGTACTTCCTTTAACTGTAAGGTCACTCCTCTTATCTTGATTGAACAAGTCCCAATTCCTTTCACGGGATAAGTAGAGTTATCACCAATTGTAAATTCTTCTGAGGAGTTCCCTTTAAGGGTTTCAAATTGATCCAAAATATTTATGGAGGCTCCACTATCAATTATCCAGGTGCTTTTATTTGAGTTTAGTTCACTTGAGAGAGCTAGGAAGAAGAGTGGGTTTTCCATTTCTTTGACTTCAGCTGTTGGAAATATTCAGGACTAACCAAGTTACTGAGAGGGGAGGGGTGAATCAGTAACATTTAAAACTTTAATTCATTTATGCTCTTGTATATATTTAACCATTCATTCATCTAATCTACTGCAAGCATGAAAATGTAATCATTCATAACACATAACACAAAGATTGGTAACCCATAAACCTTCCAAATAGAAAGTAAAACTGGGGTGGGGATGGTACCCA
>MU226020.1:1482767-1513487 GCA_018584345.1 Thuja plicata
TATAGGGAACTGCATGAAAAGCATTAGGACTTTTGTCAGATGAAGGATTTGTGGAAGGTTTGGCAACTTTAGGAGATGTATGAGTATTGGAAGAAGTAGAGGATGGAAGGGAATTATCACAAAACAACGGTTCATCATTAACATGATCTTGCTTGAGAGTACAATCTTTATTTTCAGCATGAGAACTAATCTTAGAGGAGCGATGCTCATAATAGCTACTTTTATAATCAGCCTGGTAAAATTTCTCTTCCTCAAAAGAAGCATCAAAGAGGTATTGTTCACGAAAATCATCAAAGTCTCTTTCAAAATCAGAATCATATGGATCACCATCATGATCTATCCAATAGGACAACCCTTTAGTAAGAACAAGCACACGATGAGGAGGACTCTTAGGAATAGAAGTGTCATAATCATGTCTATGTATTTCATCATAATAGGTGTCATCAGAATAAGCATCAGAGCTACAATAAATGGGACCATCGGAGTCATCAAAGATGGGCATGTCATCCTTCACAGAAGAGGTATCACAAGGATTATCACTTTGCTCATTATGGTATGCATTTTGAAGAGAATCATGACTCTTGGGAGAAGTAGAAGAATAACAAGATTGTGAAGAAGTAGAATGTGAAGACTTAGTGAAAGAAAAATGTTTGGATGATGATGAATGATGCAAAGACTTAGAAGAATAATAATGTTTAGATGATGAGGAATGATGAGAAGACTTAGAAGATGAATGATGTTTAGAAGAAATATGTTTTGAAGTGGAAGAAGAATATTTGAATGGTGATGAATGATGAGACAACTTAGAAGATGAAATTTGTTTGGAAGAAGAAGATCGTGGCGACAAGATCATGTGTATGAATTCAAAGAAGACATTTGACTCTCTCAATTTTCGTTGTATTTTTGCTGTGGATTCATCACTCAGGTAATGTCCAGAAGAATGACATGTCATAAGTTCATCAATAAGTGTGATATCATCCATTGTTAAGAGACCTTTCCTAAGAAGATAGTGGAGATCCATGGTTCTAGAAGAGAAGGAATCAAGAATGAAAGTGATAGAATAGATGAAAATAGAAGAAGATAAACTAGATAATAAGAGGAAAAGAATCAAGAAGATGTGAAGATCTTAGGAAGAAGAGGAAGAAGTGTGAAAGAAGAAGAGAAAGGATGGAAATGGAAGACTAGAAAGACATGGGAGATGTGGAAGAAAGAAGACCAAGAGTCATTTTCTGTAAATTGATACCATTTAAGTTCATTTGGATGTTGAGAAACATGTCATAACACTCTTTGGGGAGGTCTATTGAAGTTTTTATCACTCGGGAACTTAGATTTAATTGACCAACTATATGCATTAACATATTTTATCACGAATCAAGCACATAAGACAACAATCAGGGAGTTCAAGCAATCAATGTCTTCAAAAAATGAGCAAGGGACAAAGCAACCTTGCATATGAACATAGATAGTGTCATAGTAGTTCTACTCCATAAGAATGCTACTTGTGTATGTTATCAAATATTTTCCAATCACGCACATAGTCCTATTAAAGAAAAAGTTGGTTGCACTATGGTTCTTAGTAATGGCTTGACTCTGTAACTTTTGCAACTTCAAGTGGGTGAAATCCAATCCCGATGCACCGAGGTTTTGACACAGTCCGAGAATTTAATCAATCAGGAGCTACTGAGGAGATTTGAAAACCCACAAGAAACTACACCCGTGGAGATTTCTTCCACAAGGACATTTATATAGCGGTTGTTACTACCATGGAAAAAATGGCTATTACCGCTTGAGGTTCCATCCACATGGTTGGCCCAATAAAGGGAATGTCTACTACGGTTAACCCTCTTTAACAAGGAAGACTCACAAAATGGACCACATGGGGACTTAGTTTGGATTCAAGGTTTCCAAATTTTTGATTCTCCCAAAAGGGAAAAGAGCATAATCCTCTAGCCTCTTCACCTCACCAAAACATAGCAAACATGATTAACTGACCCACTAATTTGAAATCACCTCATTCAAGGCTCACACAACAACAAATGACACCAATCTCCCAAAGAGAGAAAGTATTGCCAAAAGTTGAAGCCCAAACCAAGTTGACCAATGAGGTAAAAATAAAATCCTTCCCTACCTACAAGGGGATCTATCGTCAAGAAGAGCTTCGCATGTAAAATAAGCGAATGAAGCCCACTCTCTCAAGATCGCCATAAATAGTGTTCATAGGGCCTAATTACTATGTGAAACATGTATGCAAGAAAACAAATCTAGGTCCATTTTTAGAGCACCGATTGGAAATGTGATCTATGAAAGCAAGAAACACTCAAGCTAAACACATGAGATGTTCATTTTAATTCTCAAAATCCAAATGTTATAGAGATCAATAAAATAACTCAAATCCAATGCAACGCGAATCATTTTGTTGTTTATCCAAGCAAGTCCAAGCAATCCTCATGAACTCTCCAACAAGCAAGACAAACAAACAAGCAAACAAGATATGCAATGTATATTCAACTTATGCAAACCCTAGGGTTAGATTTGAAATCAATTGTTAGAAGCAATAATAACCAACAAATAATCCAAATGATAACTCACATCATGCATTGAACCATGTGAAAAATAAGTGCAAGCTAATCATTAAATACCCTTTTTTTTTAATTTTAATTTTTGACCTAGTCAACAAGATCTGATTTGTTTGCTATGAATTCAGATCCCAAACCCTAAATACAGAAAAAAACCCCTGTTAAAAAATAGAGAGCTTTTCAAAAAGGTCAAAATTTTAAAAAGATCTTTTCATTTGTGTCCTAGAGAGCCCTTTTCCCAAAATAGACCAATTTTCATAAATCAACCAAATGAGCTATAATATTGCATCCAAATTTAAAAATCAAAGAATGGACCCCCTGTAGAATTTAAAGACCTTTCCGAAAATGTAAAAAATTCTAAAAAATTCACTGATTTGCACCGAAAATTAAGGTTTTATGAAAAATAAAGAAAAAATTATAAAAAATTCAAAATACCTTAAAAAATTTTGATTTTTTTACTGGAGCTTCTTTGATATGTCACCAACCCGCAAAATAAATTTCAGACCGAAACTCCAAGCCATTTGGGAGATATGATCAAATCTTTGAAAATCTAGGGTTTTCATCTCCAAGCAAATCTGCACAAGGGTTAGGCTTGAAAAAATTTAATAAAATAACTATGTAAAGATTAGAAAATTTGATAAAATGAAGGAAAATCAGGAGTATCATGCCCCACGGTGGGCGCCAAAAATATGTGCATAAATGTTGACACACTTCTATGAATCATTCCATCTAAGGTTGCTCAAGAACGAGGCCTCAAATATCGATCCATAGCTCTCTAATCATGGAGTGTAAAGATATGAAATGGAGGCCCTCAAATTGACTTAGTTAATGCCTATGCAAGTACACCATGAAACGAGAGATTCAAATACATGAAAATGAGATCTACTCTATATGATTGCAATGCATAAAAGGAAATTAATCTAAATGATATCAATGCATGGTTAATCTATGAAAGAAAATACAAATGCAATATTAAGCTATGAAATGAAATATGAATCTAATCTACATGAAAAGTCATGGATGCAAGAAGAATGAGACAAGAAGAGAGAAGTTGCAATATCCAAGCTCAAATGCTCCTCCAAAATTGCTCTCCAAACCTGCAGCATAACAATACTTAAAAATTCTAGATATATGAATGATTGATTGATTGATGATTGATTATTGATCATCAAATGAGAAGGAGAGATTTCCTTATAAAGAAAAGTGAACGATTGAGATTAAGAGACAAAAATCAAAGGCTATAATTAAGAGGCAAAAACCCACCACTTAGGAAGATGTGATGAAAAATGGATTTTATTTATTTTTTCATTTAATTTATTGCCTTTTTCAACAAATAAAGTGCTTTAAGTAGAGATTTTTATTTATTTAATTAAAAGAGGGGTTTTCTTTATAATTAAATAAATTAGAAGAATTTTATTTAATTAAATGGGGGAAATTTAATTTAATTAAATAAGAGGAATTTAATTAAAAGGGAGATTAAATCTTTTAATTAAATAAGAGGAATTTCATTTAATTAAAAGAAAAATTAAATCTTTTAATTAGATAAAAATGATCAAACCTTAGGAAATATTGAAATAATTGAATTAATTACAATTTGATCAAGGAAATTGATTTGAAAGGAAAATGTTGCAAAACATTGATTCAAGAAATTTGATAAATTGATAAAATGATAAAATGGGGCCCAAAGTCTAGGCGACCATTTTAGGGTGCATACAGTTATTTTTTCTCACAACTTTCTTGATACGAATGTTGCTTTGTATAACAAGGCTTGCATATGTAATAATGTTATGATGCAGATTCAAGTTCAAGCCAATAAAGTGACTCTGGAAGTGGCTCACCTGCATGAGCTGCTCAATAATTGGGGCAATGCTCCCTGCACTATTGCCAGGGTTCCCCCTGATGCCATTTCTGCTGAAGGTACTCCTCCCAAAGGCCACCGCCGTGGGCGCAGCTCCTCGGCGCGTTGCTCACGCACCCCGTGGTCTCAGGCACCCCGCCACCACTCTCCGAGAGGTGGTGACGATGGTTGGCGGCGCCACTCAGCTTCTCCACCTCGCCGTACTTCTGGGTGGTCTCCAGCTCTAGCTCAGTCTGCCCCTCCTGATGCTCCTGGTTCTCATCGTAGCTCTGATTGGCATCCTGCCACCTCTTCCAAGTTTCCTTGCCTGACTTTAGCCATTTGTTCGCCCAAGGCGGAAGAGAAAGATAAAGAAGAAGCTGAAGATGATGGATGGTTGCTCCCCGACCCTCCTGTTAACCCCAATGATCTGTGGGGTTCTGATGATAAAGATCCTCCTCCTTCTGCCATTGCTCTTGCTGCCTAAAGGCTCTATGCCTGTTTTTAATTTTATGATTAGCTATTTACCATTTCCGACTCTGTCGTGTGAACTTTGCGGGGTGATTTCTATATCCTCCGACCCCTTTTTTGTAGATATGTAACTTTGATATTTTATTTATTAAAAAAACACTATTCATAAAAAAAAAAAAATTATAATAAAAAAATACATAATCAATCATACCAATTATTAAAATATAACTCTTTAATTTAAATTTTCATGTTGTTTTAAAAAATCAGACTCAAATAAACACCTAATTTTTTTTACATGCAACAAAAACTTTTAACCTACATAAATATCTCGTCGTTTTCTACATAAATTTTATTTATCAAATATGAATATGCTAGTTATTTTCCCATTCTTATTTCCCTATGTAAAAAGCCCCAAAACGAGCGAGCGTTTACGAGACGAGGTTGAAATCTTCGAGTCGGATTCTGCCTGTTCTTAAATTATTATAATCATCTGCGCGTTAACGTACACCGTGATTGTGATGGTTGCATCGGATTCCTTGCGCATTCTACACGCTTACTTTTATGTGAATTGGGTCTGCATTTCTTCCAAGTTATTTCTGTATGAAAACACAGGTTGTGGGTCAACCTACGCGATTTCTATGTTTTCCTTAGCTTCCTGATTCTTCTCCCTGACTTCCGATTTTGCTTGGTTGAGCATCGCCTCTTTAACGGAAGTCTGCTTTACTGGTTTCTCTTATTGTTTCTTCGTGCCAAACTTCAATTAATCTCCATGGCATCTACTTCCACTTCTACTTCTAACACTGGGCATCAAGCAGAGGAGCAGACAAATGCTTCTGAAGCGATTGTACCTGCTCCATCCACTTCTGCCACTCCCTCACTGGTAAGCCTGTTTTCATGCTGCTTTAATTGGTGTGCTCTGTTTCGTTCTGAGGGTTCAGTTCAATCCAATGTCACCGTGGCATCTATAGCTTCCACAAGTACCAATGCTACCATGGCATCTATAGCCACCACAAGTATTCAGACAGAGAATGAGGCGAGATATGCTTTTCAAGGAATCGCACCATTTCCATCCAATAGTGCTCCAACAGCAATGCCAAAGAAAAAGGTGCCCTACGATGTATTTATTAATCATCGTGGTCCCGATGTGAAACATACGCTCGCAACCTCTCTCTATAATGTACTCTGTACTGTAATGGGATTGAGGGTTTTTCTGGATTCAGAAGAGCTTGAATTGGGAGAATGCTTGCCTAAAGAAATAGAAGATGCAATGCAAAATGCTTCGCTTCATCTAGCTATATTTTCTGAGAACTATGCCCAATCCCCCTGGTGTTTGGCGGAGCTGTCGTTTATGCTCAAAAGTGGGGCGCCAATTGTTCCTGTTTTTTACCATGTTAAGCCTGATGATGTTCGTTATGCAAAAGGAGTCTATGCTGAGGCATTTTCCCGACACGAAGAGAAGGGTAGATACAGCTCAGAAAAGCTTGGGGAATGGAAGAAGGCACTCCACAAGGTTTCATATAATATCGGCCACATCGTTAGTAATAAAGAGTGAGAACCTAATATTCTGCCTCCAGCACTCATGGGTTTTGTTATAAATCTTCTTTGCATCTAGTGCATTTTTAAAATTTCTTTCATTTTGGTATATATCAGTATTAAAGCAACGTTTCTTCTTGTGATATTGCTATTAGGATTCAACTGCGTAGTTTTTTTAGTCAAACCTATTGACCCAGTATTAAAGTAACATTTTTTTCTTATGATATTGCTATCAGAATTCAACTGTGTAGTTTGACTAAAAAACCTACACATTCGAATCCAGATAGCAATATCACTTGTGGAAAATATCTCCTACTTATCAACATTTCTTCTGATAAGCAGAGGTGTAGAATATGACACTTCTTTTAGAATTCAAAATCAAATTTACTGATCTAAATTTCACCTGTAGTGATTTATATAAATTAAGATATTTCTATCAGAATTCAAAGTTAAATTTATTGATCTAAATTTCATGAATATTAATTCATATGAATCTATTTTAGCACTCATTAAATCACAGGAACCCATCTCTCATGAGAATATATGAATCAATGAGATTTATTTAATGATAAGGCTCACCTGAATCAAAGATGAATTGGTCTTATAAAGGTCAGTAGCTCTGAGCTGTAACACTCCAGTAGCAAATGGAGAGTCCTAAGTTTGGGGGCTCTAACTGGTGCATGAAATACTCACCATAATATTAGTGCCAGCGGAGGCTAGGAGCCCAAAGCATTTTATAGATGGCTGTTTCATAATAAGTCACACCAGACCAAATATTGGCTGGTTGTATAGATATTAGAGACCAGTAGCTCAGAGGTAGAACGCTCCAGCAGCAAATGGAAGGTTCTAAATTTGAGTCTTTTAGTTTTAACTGATCCATGAAAAGCTCCACAAGATTAACTGGAAAACCTCAGAACAGCCTAATTGAATTATGATAAAAATATTGCAATTTTTCTTCTGTTTACTCTTGTTGCTATTGTTTATGCTTAGTGATGAGGTTATGTTGCTCAACAATATTGCATTATTTTTACTTTCTTCACTTTTGGTATACATATCAGTGTTAAAGTAACGTTTCTTCTGTTTCCTTTTGCTGCTGTATACTTTTAGTGATGTGGGGAGGCTGCTCAAGAATATTGCTAGGTCTGTTTTCAAAGTAATTCAATATGAGCCATTGGTGGTTGGAAGACATCCAATGGTCTAGATAAAGCTGTAAAAGATTTTGAAATGACAACACTCCAATCTACTGAATCTCACCAGTCTTTGCAAATGGTTGGAATATGGAGTACGGGTGGTTCTGGAAAAACCACTCTTGCTAAACAAATATATGCTAATAAATACACAACTATGGAAAGTTGCAGTTCTATATTCGATTTAATAGATGCTGCTGCAAAAGGTGTCTTGCACAAGAAGTAGAAGACCTATTAGAGGACGTCTTGGAGATGTATGAGTTGATGATATAGAAGAAGGGAAGAGTATGCTTTCCAGCGGATTAAGATCTGTTCAGGTACTCATCGTTGTAGATGATGTGGAACAACTGGATGCTTTGTTGTCCAACAAGGACGGTCTTGGATGTGGCAGCTTGATTGTAGTTACTACAGGAGAGTTTGATGTGCTGAGATCTTGGGGTATTTCTTCAAATTATAGAATAGAAAAACTGGATGCTCCTCATGCAAAATAGCTTTTTGGTTGGCGTGCTTTCTTAAACTCCTCTCCACTTCCAGGGTGTGAGGATCTGGTTGAGAACTTTCTATACGTTTGCAATGGATTGCTGTTGTCTTTAAAGGTTTTTGGAGCACAACTCTGTGACAGTTGTAGCAGAGATTCTTGGGAGACTCAATTGGAGGTCCGGAGAATAGTGCCCAATGATATCAAGCAAAAATTAAAAGTTGGTTATTATGCCTTAGTGATGGAGGAGATATTTTTAGACATTGCTTGTATCTTTATCGGAGAGGAGAAAACATCTGCCATTGCTGTTTGGGATGGATCAAGTTGGAGTGGTCTACATAGTTGGGAATGACTTTTAAATGTGTGTCTTGTTGAGCTGGATAATGATGACTGAATAAGAATGCATTATCATAGAAGAGATTGAAAATAATTTAATATACAATTGTCCTATGACTTTGATTTCTGCAACAAATTATTAAAATTCATCATGAAGCATGGGTGAGACTAATACATTCTTTGATTATGTCACTAACAACCTCCTTTACCATTTGTTTTTTATTATAATCAGCAGATTAACAAGGGGGCTGATCCTTCACAACCACAGCCCGAAGGCATCAAAGAGAACAACATTAAAACAGGGGTGCTGGCTTTTACAGGCCATCAACGGCTTATTAATAGCACACAAACAGAACAGGTGCAGTCAAAGACAAAATAAAAAATAAACAGTACAAGGCCATCAACAGCTTATTAATAGCACACAAACATAACAGGTGCAGTCAAAGACAAAATACAAAATAAACAGTACACTAGCACGAAGGCTAGTAGCCCTCCTCAAGAGTGGGAGGGCCACTCACTCACTGCATGTGGGGAAGAGTGAGTTTGTAGAACTATTTTTCCTGTGCCATCAGACAATTGTGTAGGCAATGCTTTCCTTAGGATCCCCACCACAAGGGGGAGCAACTAATGAAACTCCATTTGGGCATTTGTCAGCACAATTGCTACAGTGTTGAGAAAGTTGAACATTGTCAGTTGAAGCTTGTAACAGAGGAGGAGCAGAAGGCATAGAATGGTCCACATGGCCAGAGGGGGCCACACCAGTAGGAGCAAGAATGGTATCCACATGGTTTACAATAGGGGCATCACCCAAATTTGCACTAGGAGCATGACCCGGATTTCTAGCAAGAGCCTCACCTAGATTTGCAACATGAGCTTCATCCTTATCGTCATCCTGTGAGGAGTCCTCAGAGGTAGAATTAGAGAGAGAATCAGAAGCTTGGACAGTCAAATGATCATCATTTGCATCCTTCGACCAAGTAGCAGTACCTTTACGATGCAAAAGAGAACAGTCTGTAGCCATATAACAAGTAGAGAAACATCACTGGCATCTAAAGGGAAGACCCTCATAAACTTGCGATTGAGTCCAAGGCCTCTCCCCAACCATGAGCACCACATCCCCCGAAAGTGGTGTAGAACTATCCATATCAACCAAAATGCGAGCGAAGGTAGAGCGGCTCAATGAGGCCGTAGCTTCATCCACCTTCAAGAAATGGCTAATAGAGTTTTCAATGGCCTCAAAGCAAGATATCTCCCAAAAATGGAGTGCAAGATTGGGAAGACGAATCCACACTAAGCGCACATTGAGTGGTTCAGTAAGAGGGTTGAAGGAGACTGTCCCATCCTTAATAGCCCTAGAGGCAGAAACCTCCACCTCCAACGCCGGGAACAATAATACCGACCTCCAACCCAAGCAGAGAAGAGGTTGAGGGATCAACAATCATTGCCTTCCATTGCCCACTAGGGACGACAACAACCCGCTGCACCACAGATGCGGGAGCAGAGGACTGAGTGGTGCCAAGTACCACCGTAGGAGCCCCCTGCCCAGGGGCAACAACCCCGCCGAGGGCTCAGATTCAGAAGCGGGAGATTGACCCGTTGCATGGCTCAAAACACAGCAGAAAGTCGTTGGAGACATCATGGATTTCCTTTACCATTTGCTTGTTTCCTTGTTTCCAGGAATTATAACCATTTCTACGCATTTTTAAAGGGAATTGGCATTTGAGGAATAATCTCTACTACACATGGATACATAAGTGGGTTTGAGGAGCCTCCTCGATGTTTGGATGTGAATATTATAGCTTACACAAGTAGAGGATATGTAGACTCCAACCCTATTCACTTGGATCGAAATTTTTTCAGGTTATAGGAAATTATTATAATCAAGTAATTGGTGATATGCCGTGAGAGCTTGTGTGGCTTCGCTGATTTCACTTTGGGCAGAGAAATTAAGCTTATTGAGGTCACTGAAAAATTTGAGGGTTTTGGAAATCGATGAAGAAATGAAGGATAATCACTAAGAAGAACTGTGGGTGAATGACAGTGATGTAAGAAGCTTCCTTTTAGGTTGTTACAGTTTAATTTCAATTTTTTTATAATTGTATGTTTTCCATCCATCTCATTGACAAACTTGCTGCAGGCTCCAGAGCAGTTAAGAAGGGTGGTTATTTGTAATTGTCATAAGTTTTCAAATATTTTCAAGCACAATAGGGTGTTACAATCATTTGAAAAAGCTAGTGATTAGTGGTGGAAATCTCCTGTGTAGTCTGCCAGAGAAGTTTGCCTTCTCCAATCTCTGGAACACCTGAAATTAATGTGTTCTATCATCACTTCTCAGCATTGTTGGCAATTTAATAAACCTGCAGCATCTAGAATTGCATGGATGCACACAATTGAGCACATTTCCAGTCTCTTTTAAGAAGCTGATACTACAGCACCTTTACCTCGGTCATTGTTTCATCCTCACCTTAGAGTCGAATATTGTGGAGAAAATGATAAAGCTCGAGCTTGTGAGCCTGAATGGGTGCACGCAATTGGAGTTGCCTCTTCACATCACAAATAAGGCCTCCTTGAATGAGCTTCAATTATATGGTTGGAGGAGGTTAAAGGATCTGCTAATGAACATGGGTAAACTGAGAGTGTTGCTAAGGATTGAGATAGGGAGTAGTAACTTGTTGACAAGCTTGCCAATTTCTCTTTGAGATTTGTTTGCCTTGACTCATATTCAGATAGTACCCTGCTCCAAGTTAGATCATTTACTTTCTCTTGGGGATTTGTTTGTGTTGACTCGTCTTCGGATAGTACTCTGCCCCAAATTGGAGTATTTTCTCTCTTGGAGATTTGTTTGCCTTGACTCATCTTCAGATAGTACCCTGCCCCAAGTTCGAGTATTTACTTTCTCTTGGAGATTTGTTTGCCTTGACTCATCTTCGGATAGTACACTGCCTTAAGTTGGAGTATCTACTCTCTCTTGGAGATTTGTTTGCCTTGACACATCTTCAGATGGTACTCTGTCCCAAGTTGGAGCATTTACGGTTTTACCATACTCTATAGGGCAATTGAACAATCTTTAAACCCTTGAAATAGATGAATGCCAAATCAGCAAATTGGATCTTAGGGTTGGCCCAGATGGACAGTTTTTGAGTCAAATTCACTGACTTAAATTTCATGAGTAGTGGTTCATCTCTCATAAGAATGAATGGTCCACTTAGCACTCATTGCATCATGTGAATCCATTTTTCATAAGAATGAACAGTCCATTTAACACTTATTGCATTATATGAACCTGTCTCCCATGAAAATGAATGGATCAATCATTTTAACTCAAAAACTATACAATTAAATCTTAATAAAAATATCATTATATGTCATCTATAATGCTATTGTATATAGTTAATGATGAGGATAATCTGTTCAAGAATATAGCATTTTTAAAATTTCTTCATTTTGTGTTAAAATGATGTTTCTTCTGTTTTCTTGTGCTGTTATATGTTTTTAGTGACGAGGGGAGGCTGCTCAAGAATATTGTTAGTTCTGTTTTGAAAGTAATCCAATATGTACCATTGGTGGTTGCCAAGCATCCAGTTGGTCTAGATGAAGCTGTGAAAGATTTTGAAATGACAACACTGCAATCTGCCGAATCTCCTCATTCTGTGCAAATTGTGGGAATATGGGGTATGGGTGGTTCTGGAAAAACCACTCTTGCTAAAAATTTTTATAATAATAAATGCACAACCATGGAAAGATGCAGTTTTATATTAGATGTAAGAGATGCTGCTGCAAAAGGTGTATTGCACAAGAAGCAGAAAAAACTGTTGGAGGACCTTGGTCTCAAAGATGTACGAGTTGATGATATAGAAGCAGGAAAGGGTATGCTTGCCAGCCGATTAAGATCTATTCAGGTACTCATCGTTGTAGATGATGTGGATAATGTGGAACAATTGGATGCTTTATTGCCTAACAAGGACGGTCTTGCATGGGGCAGTTTGATTGTAGTTACTACACGGGAGTTTGATGTGCTGAGATCTTGGGGTATTTCTCCAATTTACAAAATGAAAAAACTGGATGCACCTTATGCCAAACAACTTTTTTGCTGGCATGCTTTCTTAAACTCCTCCCCACTTCCAGGGTTTGAGGATCTGGTCGAAAACTTCTTAGATGTTTGTAATGGATTGCCGTTGTCTCTAAAGGTGATTGGAGCACAATTATATGACAATCGTTGTAAAGATTCTTGGGAGACTCAACTGGACAAGGTCCGCAGGATAATGCCCAATGATATCAAGCAAAAATTAAAAGTAAGTTATGATGCCTTAGATGATGAAGAGAAGGAGATATTTTTAGACATTGCTTGTTTTTTTATATGAGAGGAGATAACTTCTGCCATTGCTGTTTGGGATGGATCAGAGTGGAGTGGTCTGCACAGTTGGGAACGACTTTTAAACAAGTGTCTTGTCGAGATGGATAATGATGGCTGCATAAGAATGCATGACCATATAAGAGATCTAGGAAGAGAAATTGCAAATCAACAATCGCCCTACCGGCTTTGGTATCCGCTACAAATTATTAAAACTCATAATGAAGCACAGGTGAGACAAATGCATACTTTGATTATCTCAATAACAACCTTCTTTAACACTTGTTTGTTTCCTTGTTTCCAAGAATTAGAACTGTTTGTACAAGTTTTTGATTGATTTTTTAATTTGAAGGTTATTGGCATTCGAGGAATTCTGTCTACTACAGATGGATACATGGGTGGGGTTGAGGAGTCTCCTCAACGTTCGGGTGGGAAAATCATAGTGAACACAAGTGGAGGATATCGTAGCCTGCAACCCTCTTCGCTTGGACTTAAGATTCTTCAGGTCGGAGGAAATCATTGTAATCAAGTGATTGGTGATATGCCACGAGAGCTGGTGTGGCTTCGCTGGATTCACTTTGGGCAGAGAAATCTAAGCTCATTGAGTTCATTGAAAAACTTGAGGGTTTTGGAAATCAATGAAGAAATGAAGGATAATCACTTAGAAGAGCTGTGGGAGAATGACTATGATGTAAGCAGCTTCCTTTTAACTTGTTTTAAAGTTTTATTTCAATAAGTTTTATAATTGTATGTTTTCCATCCATCTCATTGACAAACTTGTTGCAGGCTCCAGAGCAGTTAAGACGGTTAGTCATTTCTTACTGTCATAAGTTTCAGATGCTTCCAAACTCAATAGGGCGTCTTAATCATTTGAAAAAACTAGTGATTAGTGGTGGAAATCTCCTCAGTAGTCTGCCAGAAGAATTTTGCCTTCTCCAGTCACTGGAACACCTAAAATTGATGTGTTATAAGCTATTATCACTACCCAGCAATTTCGGTGATTTGAAAAACCTGCGGCATCTAGAATTGCATGGATGCGTGCAATTCAGGACATTGCCAGTCTCTTTTAAGGAACTGATACTACTCCAACATCTTTATCTAAGTCAATGTTTCAACCTCAACTTAGAGTCGAACATTCTGGAAAACATGATAAAGCTGTAGTATGTGAGCTTAAATGGGTGCACGCAATTGGAGGAGTTGCCTCCTCACATCACAAATCAGGCCTCCTTGAAAAATCTTCACTTATATGGTTGGAGGAGGTTAAAGCAGTTGCCAATGAACATGGGTAGACTGAGAAAGTTGCGAAGGATTGAGATAGGGACTAGTAACTTGTTGACAAGCTTGCCGACTTCTCTTGGAGATTTATCTTCCTTGACTCATCTTCAGATAGTTCTCTGCACCAAGTTGGAGAGTTTACCAGACTCTATAGGGCAGCTGAATAATCTTCAAACCCTAGAAATAGACGAGTGCCCAGTCAGCCAATTGGATCTTTTGGCTGCCCCATCTGAATCGTTTACTCCTTCATTGTGCAACCTTAGGAGGATAAGACTACTGAAAACAAAATTGTCCAAGATTTCTATCTCTCGAGATTCTTGTCCTTGCCTTGAAAGTCTCTACATTGACAGTGACCAGAATCTAATGGAGATTGAAGTCCTACCAACAACAATCAAGGACATAGAATTGCAGAACTGTGAAATGCTGACGAGCATCAGGGGTATTATTGGTCTGTTCAATATTCAAAAGCTGAGCATAACTGGATGCCCCAAGTTGAATGGGCTTCCCAGTTTTTCACAATTAACTTCTCTCCAAGAATTTCAACTTCAGGGGTGCTACAGAGTCTTGAACATAGAAGGTCTGGAACATTGCAGGGCATTGGAGATGCTGAGAGTAGATAGCAGGTGGGAAGCCGCGGGTATAGAGAGTTTGGAGAGCATGGAAAAATTAAGGAGAGTGGAACTGATAGCAAACAGGAGATCAGGTGTCGAAGCTTGCATTCAAACCATACAGGTAATAAAAGTTTCAAATGACTTGAGAAATCTGATTATTTTGTTTGATTGTGCATTCACTGAATGTTTTTGTGTAAAGAATTTGCAGAATTGGGCAGGTGAAATTATAGGATGTACGCGGGCTGTCTCTGATGCGGCCTCACTTCTAAGATTCTTCGCCTTTCCAGGTGTCTCTCTGCTTCATTCCTTGGATGACCAGATAATTGATGGGGAACTGTACGCCAAATTGATGCCGAAGAGGTCTCCCATTGCCAATGCCGCTATTGTATGTTTTGTTATAAATTGTGTCACTCCAAGTATGGAGTTGCGCATTGGGAATTCTCCAACGTATGATCAAGTATCTGAAATAGAGGTGGAAAATGGTAGATGGGTATGGATGGGTGTCTTCAGGAAACATTCCAGGTGGCATACAGCAGAGGAGTACAGAATAGGTGTAAGTTTTTTCAATGAAGGCATATGCGAAGTGGAGAGAGGATCACTTCTTGTGATGGGAGAAGAGGACAGAGTCCTGGAGGCTTTCCGCAGGTTATGGTCACTTCTAGCAAATTGATAGCGTTTCACAGGAATTAAAATTGATTCATTTTATTTTAGTGGAGATAAGGGTTGCAATTTGATGGTCTAAATGGTCGTTTTTAACTTTTGAACTGTGTATAACAGCTTTTGTATGGATTGACATTTTATGTTCTTATAATTTAATTAATTTATAAATTGTAAAATATTATTATAAATAATATATGCTATTATTATTTTTAGATTGTAGGAATAGGGTATAATAGGATATAGTACTCTTTATAAACTCTCTCTCTTTTTCCTTTGACATTATGTAGGCACAAGAAGCTCTCATCAATTGAGCGAGCCCCAACCCCAATAACATATATCATTTTACTTCATAATATTAATGTTTATTATTTTACAATATTTCTGATAAAATGATTTTTAGAATATTTTAAAATGATAAAATATGAATATTTTTAATTTTTTAATAAATTTTTACAATAATTTTATTTTTTTATATGAATGTAGAAATTTAGTGAATTGAATTTTTAAATATCTTTATTAAGATTGTCATAATAATGAAAATTTAAATATAATTATTAATCATTAATACTTGATTAAAATTTAATATTTATATAATATAAATATTTATTTATTGTTTATTATATATTATGTTAATTTAGGATTTCTTCAAAATAGTACGTATGAAATAGATTCTATCATAAATTTAAATTTGTTTTCTAATTTTACTTCCTTTTTTATTTTTATTATAATAAATAATTATTGATTTATAGTTGTTTTCTAGTTTTACACTCTTTTTATCTTTTGACAATCAATATTTTTCTTAAAGCATAAAATGAAAGGTATTGAAATGACCAAGGTAGGGGTGACAGTCAAATTTGTGGAGAGCATTTAGTAGGTAAGCATGTTTTAATAGATTTAGTAGGTAAGCATGTTTTAATAGTTGTTTAGTTTGTAATTCCTAATATTATAGTATTAGTAGTAGTCATGTTAATGGACGTTGCTGGGTAAATCCAGATGTCCATGCAAATATGAAGGTGTGTTGGGATTGTTCAGAATGAGGAGTGAAGCGTCTCTCTAATGAACAAATAATGAGGCAGAGATTCAGGCAACCTTGAATGCGGTTAGAATGACAAAAATATTGAAGGTTTCTCATACACTTAGAAGGTGATTCACTCATAATTGATAATGCTATTATAAAAGGGGAACTGTGAGCATGAAATTTGAATAAGTTTATAAAAGGAAATTAAATCCACCTTCTTCACTTTTGAAAATTTCAAAATCAGTCACGTAAAACAGAGTGGTAACCAATTGGTGAACACGTTGTCTAATAGTGCAGTGACAGTAATGAATAATATGGTTAAAAACAATCAATATTTTTGGTAACGTAAAAGAGAGTGGTAACCAATTGGCGAACATGTGTAATATCGCAATGACATTAATGAATAATGATGGTTAAAAGAAATCAATAATGTAACATGCAGATATATGGAGTGTGTGTGGAGTAGGTTAAAAACCGTAGCCTAGTAAAATCACCACATCTCATTTTGGTGGGATAGAAGGCAGTGACATTGTAGGCCGATAAGTGCGATGGATACAAACTTTACACTGGTCTCTTCGAAACAACAATTGTGTTTTCGTGGCAAAATTTTGGAGAAGTGAGTAAGAGGGATGTTTAAAATGGATGAACCCAAAAGACCTCATTCTTAGCGAGGTGTTTTTAAGGACAAAATATAGATGCTACTCCAATATTGATATCTTCTCAGCCTTTATAGCTTGGGCTTTGGAGTTCTCTAAGGAGGAGACATTGAGGGCAATGGAATGGTGTGGTGGAATGACCATCATTCTTGCAATGTTGGAGCCCGTTGTGGGACTTTGAGCTCACCATTGGGATTGATGACATTTCAATACTGTTGAGCCATTGGTGCAACCCTTTTTGGTGTGGAGAATCTATAGTAATTATGAGGAACATCGTACAAAGACCCAAATTGGTTAGGGCTCGCGGAAAGATTTCCTATATGCTCGGTAGTTGGAAGGTGAGAAGGAGCAGATGGAATGAGACAAGGCAAGAGACGAAAAGGTCAAGTATGGGCTAGAGGACTATTGATTCAATGGGTCCATGGGGAAGCCAAGGAAACCCTAACTAGGGTAGTTCTTTTTTGTGTTTTATTGATTATGTGTTTCAACATCAATTGGGGGGATGCAAATGAAAGGTTTGGGGTTTTCTTTGGTATGGTAAGGGTTCTTGTTAGGTGTCAGGTGGGCATTATGTGATATTGGTTTCTTGAGGATTTAGAACTATTGTTTGTATTGTAATAATTTTCTACTATTTTTGTGAAAGGGCTATATGGTAAGCTCAGGTCAACGTGTATGTATTAGGGTGGTGGTGTTGGTGTTAAAGTTTAGTTTGTAGTTCCTTTGGAGTAGTATACTCAATAACTGATACTCAATATTATACTTGAAATGTAATAATTATGTTTTGATTAATACAAATATCTTAATATTATTGATAAAATAAATACATATTATAGCATTAGTAGTTACGATTTTAAAGTCATTAGTGTTGATCATGATAATTGAATGAGATTTTTTATTCTTAATATTATAGTAGTAGTTATGATTTCAAAGTTGTTAGTGTTGATCATGATAATTGAATTAAATATATTTCTTAGATGTAAAAAACAACAAATCATGTGATGCCACATCAATGCAACAATAAAACATGAATTAGTGTACAACTGTCAGGTTAACATTTTTTTGGACCATATTGAATACCTCAACAAAAGGCATGGTGATGTGACATGATATATGATGGTGTGAATACGAACTTGAGAGGGCTTGTCGAGTAAGTTGTACAAAATAGGAGTGATTTGACATCGCCAGGTAAAATTTTGAGAAGCGTGAAGTTAGGATGCTAGATTGTCCTCCCGTAGATGTATATGTTAATATTATTTCATTGGATTGATATTCTTCCACTATTTATTTCAACACTTAATAAATGTGTTTTTTTTTAAATATAATATGAAGAATGTTTGTTTTGGTAGAAGAAGTTTTTCATAATAATATAAAGTAATGATAAATATAGTATTATACATACATACATACATATATTAAATTTGAACCTAATATCCCACATTGAACCTATGGATAAATTCCAATCACAAAGTCTTTCCTTACATGATGATAGTTCATACTTTGATGATAACACATTTGTTTCTCATGTAGGTTATATTGATGTCTTATTGGGCCTTATTTTACATTTCATAATGACATTACATTCCTTAGTGAAGAACTGATGCAAGATGACTATGATCAGTCTACTGATGCATCCTTACATTGATACCTTCTCGAGTCTTATTTTACATTGCATAATGACATTGCAATACTTAGCAAAAAACTGATACAAGATTATGATTAGTCTAGTGATGCATTCTTACGTGTGAAGTCATTTCTACTTAATTAATTATCAACACATTCACGATGTCATTCTAACGATTAGTGAATTTAATTGTACCTAAGTGGTAGAGTTTTATATTGATTTGACTCATCATGTGCTTACTCTACTCTTAATTTACCAATTTAGCCAATACTTTTATTGCATATTTTTCTAGTTTTAATTCATACAATTTTATAGTTCATAGATTTTTATGACCTCTTATGATTCAAATTCATGTACTAATATTTCTTTTAGCTCTCATGTACCTTATTTTAATGTTACCCCAAGTTCAAATGAGCATAATCTTGTGGGGCTTACTAAAGATTTGGAAGAGCATATGTTGTCAATTTGTTACTTCTATCCTACAAATCAATGTATTTGATTTACCTCCTATTAATATCAATTTTTAATTGGCACTTTAAAGGCTTGGCTTGATTGAAAGATACCATGAAGTTCATATGAGAATTTCACTTCATTTACAAAGATTATGTGTTGTTTAGTCTTGACAATTCGAGAACATTACTATTAAATGTTTTTGGTTGAATATGATTAATAAATAAATCATTTTAAGTTTTCAAAAATGTTTGTTGAATCAAGAACCATTAATCATTAGTTAAATCACCTTCTCAAAAGCCACATTGACATTTTGAGTCATTTGTGATATATATATATATTTGATACTCCTTGGCGTATTTTATTTACATTTAAAATATAAGTATTCTAGTTAATTTCAATGACCTAAGTTTCAATGAATCCATTCTCTATAAATCCAACTATAAAATGTTCCATGGGACCATATTCTCTTTGGCAAAGAGTTTGCATGCATGATATGCATGTTTAGATGAAATGTGCACAATTACACATTCTACGTATAAACCATTTTTCAAATCTTTGCACATGAAAACCTTGCCATAATGTCTTTTAAACTTATGTGAGAGAGAGATCTACAATATACTTGCAATCCATAGAATAAAATGGTTGTTGGTAATGTAAGGGCTTTATTCCTTTGATAAGAAATTGGGTTGACTAACTTACGCATATTTAATGAATTTATTGCAAATGTTTGAAAACCCTTTAACAAGAAGGATATTTAATCAAGCAATTGAATGCAATAATGCTGAGAAATATACAAGTTCAATAAGAAAGGTTCAAAATCAAATCTCTATCTAATAAACCAATCAAAGGACGTGATAAGGCTTGGAAAATAACAACATGAAAATATGGAATTTATATGCAAATTTGAAAATTAAGTTGCCCTGACGTTGAAAAACAATGCTTAGATCCTTCTTCTTTATGATGCTAAAATATCAACCTTCATATAGTTAATGTTCCCAACTGATTACCTAATTGTCTCTTTAAAGTAGTTATCTTTAATGTTCAAGATTCTCAGATTAGTGGCCAACAAACATGAGATAATGGTTTTTCCCTCTTTGCACTTTAGTTTCTTCTAAATCTAGGAGGATAATCCTTACTTCAATATCTGAAATTTTAACCCTTATTTTTTGAGATATTGGTTTAAATTAACATGTTTTCACACTTGTATTAAGGTTTCAAATTATCCTACCTTAGATTAGCTAAATCATTAATAATTTATCTTATTCAACACCTTTGTTTATCTGTAATTTTGTGTATTTTATAAATATTAAAAATTAAGTACTTTGCAATATTTAAAAGTATCTAAAACCATGGTATCTTTGTAACCCTAAACCGCCTCCCAGCAACCCAAAATACTACCTTTAAAGCAGTTTTACAGACCTTATACCACCCCTATCATTTTCGACCAACCTACTAGTCATTTAAAATACTAGCATTACAGTAACACCCACTCGACTATACAAATCTAATATTCAATATTTATAGACACATTCCTATTATTACATTATTTTGCTCCCATTAAGCAATGATTTGTATCAAACTAAAAAGACAAAAACACTAATTTCTTCAACTTTAAAATTGGTTACAATTGTTCGGGACAACATCATTCCTCCTTCCTCGCGCTCATCTTGCCCTGCATGCACGTCCTCACCTTGGTTCCTTTTGTTGAGCACCCACATTGAGCCCACAGAGAAAATGTTCATCCTCCGCTCGTAACACCCTCTTCAAATTGGGCCACACCACCCTCACATTTCCCCTGCATGCATCCTATTCAATATGCTTGGCCAACAGATGAAGGGTACAATGCCAAATTGTGCTACCTCCTCAAGGTCATCTATTCCCTCAAAATTTGCCTGAAAGTCTATGTATGTTGAAAGTCAACTTTTTTCTTTATTCACCCCTAAATCTTGTATCTCCCCATCAATTTTACATTCATACATGAATCCTATGCATGTTAGTCTTGGAGGAATTCCTAATTCTTTGCCTACTATTAATATTCCATGTATTTACCAACCATCACCTATACCTATTTACTACAATGTTCCACCTACATATTTGAATCACCTATCGATATCACATAACAATTTCATACCTCCTACATTATCCAACATGTCCAATATTAAAGCCACTATCAATACCCTTGCCCAAAGTGTTTCATCCTTACAACAACTCACTTCCACGATCTAATCCAAGTTCAACATTCCCACTTGTGACATTGCTAGAGCATTGTCCCAAGACATCATTTGTGCTATCCTTTAATACATGGAGATACCTCATTTAGAAACATACAATAGAAAAGGTGATCCCTTAACTCACGTTAACACATTTCAAGCCTTGTGTAGTCACTTCTCTAATGACCATAGGCTTATGGATAAGTTATTTTCTATAACATTTAGGGATAAAGCCTTACAATGGTTTTGTTCTTTTCCTCCTTACTCAATTGATTCTTTCCAGAAACTTGCTAATGATTTTATTCAATAATTTTAAAACAACGTTGGTCGTAAGATTTCTTTGACTGATTTGATTCATTGTAAATGAGGTATTAAAGAAAAAGTGACCGATTTCATTGGGTAGGTTTACACATTTGCATTCTCAGATTTCTTACAACTTCAAGTATGAGTCTTTTGTCATCTATTTTCAAACCATCTTGTAATATTGCAACTCTTTCTGAATCTTTGCATAATATGATGTTGAAGTTGATTAATGCTAATGTTTTAACACTTCCTCCCATCAAACCAATTGACCCATTAAACCCTTTTTTCTAAATCTTATGAGCATAATGCCTTTTGCTAATACCATTGTCAACTCGACCATGATACTAAGAATTGTTATAGGTTGAAACATCTTGTCAAAGATCTCATTGATTCCAATACCATAATTTTTGAGGGTGTTAATCAAGGAAACAAATCCATCATTCATCTCAACCAAACTTTCAAATCTATACCAATCATTTGCCTTCCCATTCTACTAACATAATTGAGCCTACTCATTCCTTGCCTTTCTCTTCCACCAATATTGTCGATTCTAGTGAACCCTCAACTATGAACAATGAAAACACATGTCATAAGAGCCATAATGTTGTCAACCTTATTGATCAATCCAAACCTAAACCTATGCCAAAACATGAACCTTGCATTACATTCAATATTAAGGAGACTATTAAGGCACCTGATGAATCCCTTTACATTGTTGTGAAGATTAATGATATTCCTCTCGTGGATTGCTTATTGATCCTACTTGCATGATGAATGTTATAACCGAGGAACATCTTTACACAAGATACTTTCATCAAGAATCCTATGAGAAGTCAAATGTGATGATTAATAATTTCAATAGTTTTACTTGTCTTACCCATGGTTCCATTACCTTTCTCCTTGAAGTTGGTAAGAAACGCGTAGATGTCACCATCTATTCTTTTTGGTCTCGGCAATGCCGACCCAAAGAGACTTTTGTTTTTATCTCTTGTGTTCTTCCATTGTTCTCGTAGTTCTACTACGTTTGGGGATGGTGTCAATTCATTTTGCAATAATTTTCGATATAAATGAGTTATCGATGATCATACTAACCAAAGAGTTAGTAGATCCATTTGTGATCTCTTTTTGTCATGTTCTTTATTTTCCTTGGTTTGTTCTTGCTTGAGGTTTTATCACTGTAGAAATGTCTTTTGGATGCATGTATGCTCTATTAAAGCTATTGCTCTCATTAAGGCATTTGTAATCGCTTTAACGTGGGGGCATATATTGTGCTTCTTATTACACATTTTTGTACACACACAACTAGTCAATTCCTTGCACCAATTTATTAGCGGATGACCTTGGAGACATAGTTTCCTTGGAAGTAGCCTTTGCATCATTCATTTTCACATCAATTCTATTTTGCACCGATCTCTCTTTAGATGAACCATAGTAAGTAAAACCTTACTACGATAGCATGGTCATGTCTCCTTTCCCTTTTTCGATTGTTGTTTCTTTTTATCTTGATGTTGGATTTTATTATGACCTAAGTCACTTGGGGGCTTGGTATCTCCTTGTCTCTTTGACCTTGATATTTTTTTTCCAATGCTTCGATCTACTTTACCGCGAGCATGAGGTAATCTCATACTCCCACTAAAGTGGGAGCTAAATCTACCATCCTAAATTATACTCAAATACAATTGGATGCTCAGTTAGGTCTTAGGTTAGTGTTCTTGGGCCTCTGTGTTTGTTATGCTTGGATGCTCAATTAGGTCTTAGGTTAGTGTTCTTGGGCCTCCGTGTTTTTTATGCTTGATCTAGTCCTAATTTCACTTTCCATTCTAACATCCACTCCATAATTAGGACCCATAGTTCAAATTTTGATTCTCTTAGGAGGGAATAGGCCAACCTAGTTGGCTTATTCTCAGGAATGGGCTAACCTAGTTGACCTATTCCCCTATGTTTGTGTTGGAATGTGAAGTCATCATGGATAATCATTTAGTTGTGGTTGAGTCATCAAATGGGGTTGATTCATCATGGAGAATCATATAGTGACTATAATTTAGTCTCTTAATTTTTTTGGAGATTTACTATAATTAGATGTTATTTATGAGTTGAGTTACTATTTATAGTCAATCATTTTTGGCGACTTACCAAAAGTAGTAATTCCAACAAGTGTTGTACTTGTAGTTGTACGTGACATACTTACTAAATTTAGTAAGTGGTCTATAATTAGAACTCTACAATTCGGTTGTTATATGCAACTCGAAGTCATGTTTGCAGGTACGATATGAACATTGTTGTAACTATGAAAATTCTTGAAAGATATTTGCCCATGGTTTTTTCCTGGTATAATTTTACTAGGTTGTTCTACCTAAATTCTATGTGTTATGTGTATTTTCACTTCTCTGAATTTTCTGCACTTGTAGTTTTCATAATAGTTTTCTCCAAAAGTTGGACCGTGTAATAGTCATGGTGGTATAGCAAAAAATTCAAACCCTCGCCTACTTTCTTTTGGTTTTGAGTCTTGAAATGTTTGTGAGGGGCATATAAGAAACCTACCTCTCCTCATTTGGGTTTGACATCCTAACCTTAAGTTGAAGTTCAAGCTCTTTGGAATCTAAAGCATTCTAAGGTAGATTTCAATGATATCCTAACCTCAAGTTTAAGTTCAAGCTCTTTGGCATCTCAAGCGTTCTAAGGCAAATTTCAAGCATCCAAGGCATTTTTGAAGGCAATTCCTCTCCATTGTAGAAAGCTTCTCTCCCTCATTGAAGGCCAAGAAGAGGATAACTCAACTATACAAGAAGATCCTTCTTTCAAACACACAAATATCAATAGGAATTAATTCCTTCTCAAGGCAAGTGACATCAAGCATAACAACATTGGAGATTTGAGGAGTATTTGCAGATCTAGGGTTTTGTGAAAGGTTTCCTTGATTCTTATCAACAATTCAAGACACTACAATAGTTTATTCAACACTACTTTAAGAATTTTCATAGGCATGACAACTCCAAGTTCGTTTGTAAAGGTATACACATTGTATTTTTAGACTCATTCTCTTGTTTTTACCAACACACTTTCAATTCAAGTTCATTTTATTTCAATTTCAAGGTTTATTCCTCAATTGGAGTTTTAATTGAGGCAAAACCCTCTCTACCCAACATTTTCTCATTTTATATGTGTGGGAATAGGTGGTGCTTGTTTTAGGATTGGATCTGGAAAGTGCGGGATCCCGACTATACCCTACAACTGAAAACAATCAAAAGTATAGGGAATGGGTTGACCCAATCGACCTAGTCCTAATAATAAGCCAACCCAGTAGATCTAGTACCTCCAGATAAGCTTCAGATTGAATCTGCAAGTCAGTTATAGTTTTGGGTTCTATTTTTGGCAACATAATTTGTTTGTTAGAGACTCAGATCTCCGTCAATTTGTATATGCTAAAAATCAACTTTGTTCTTCATTTAACCGTAAATCTTGCATCTCCCCATTAATGTTACAATCATGCATCAAATCCTCAATTGCATAAAAAAAGGAACCCATTGCATCCACTTGGTGCCTGATTCCCTTTTGAGCCTAGGTGGATCATATTCCTTCCAATGCAACATAAAGGAGATATGGCCTTGTTCATTAGTTCCTCCATATGAGCTATATGAACACATTAAAATCCCCAACCCTATTTCCTTATGTTAATCTTATCTAGCTTCGACATATATGAAACAACTTCATCGAAGGCCAACATTGTCTTAGCTACACCATGCTACTCAGGTGGCTCATTTGAATCATATCTCGATGACTTGACTGAATTCTTGATTATTTCTTTTCTTGGCATCCACCTGCATATAATATCCTTAATATTGTTTGAATCCTATTCATTCTTTTCCAAGGCATGGTCAAGTTCTGCATATGCCTTGTCTACATCATCTACTTTTATGGTTAACTAAATTTGATACAATTTTACTGAAAACTTACTTTTTATCTCCTTTCATCTCCTCTACCTAATCCTTCAACTACTTAATTTTTACTAGCATGAAATTATTTTATGATGGAAATGATTCACTTGAACCTCAAGGACTTGTGATGTTTGGGATAGGGGCACTAGAAGATGTCAACTCCTTATCTTCAAGTGCTCTTGGTTTTATCAATACTTCCATGAATTTTTGTTCCAACTCATTGTGATCCTATTTTAATTTCCTTGCAACAACCTAATTGAAAAGTACAGTGTCCAAATGTAATGTAGCTACCTTCAAGGAGTATTAGTCACACTTATCAAAATATGATTTCCCCTCAATTATTCAACACTCTTCACAATATTGGGCTTATTTTAATTTAATGTCAAGGCCCAAATTTTCAATGTGTCAAAGGTTGGGCTAAATCCTAACCTAAAACCCCATTCAACATGTTCCTATATGGAGAAAATCTCTTTGTTTTGTGTCCCAATTGTATCATATGTTAGGGCACTTGCTATATCCCTTCAATCATTATTTGCCTTCCCTCTTCAGAAGTAATGATACCTGCTTTGAAATTAAATTGTGAGAACAATTTTTGTGCCACATCTTGCCTCTTTTAAGGATCAACCTTTTCTCTTTCTTCTTCAACTTTGCTCTAGTATGCAACTTGCTTTCTTCTCACCAAAAAATTCGAATTCTTCAATTTTAAAAAAACTAAGCATCTGATAAAAATGTTTGGCAAGTTAGGGCCCTTGCATCCCATGTATCAATATTAGCAACCTTTTCAAGTAGTCAATACTTTTGTTTGCTACAAAGTAGGCACTACTATTCTTGTTGGTGCAGACTCAAATTGGAGAGGCCGTGACTCCTTTGGAGTATCTTCTATATCAATTATTCCAATAGGAGCCTCCCTTTTGTCCTTCGAGGTCCTTTACCTCTTCATTTCTTGACTTTCAACATCTTGGGTGGCTCATCAAGCTCTTCACTTCTTTCTTTGACATATGACCTTATTGGGACATTAGGATCCCTTTGGATTAAAGGCCTTTCCTCTTTTGCAATCATCAGCTAATCAACGTTAGCCAACATCTTCCTTATTCTCACTTTGATAAAGTTTGAAGTTGTTGATACAAGGTTAAACATTTTGACAAAATCAAGAGATTCACGCACCTACAGATTCATTAGAATGGTTCAAAAGTTCCTAATTTTTTAGAAATGTTGATTCATCAAAAGACAAAGGAGAAAACATATAAATTTTATGTTTTTTGATCGAAACTTTAGTTCACGAACCTTTCAATTTGGCGGAAAACTTGGTTTATGAACTTCTTTGTTTGTAGAGAGAAAAAAAGCATTGAAAAAGAAGTTGGTAGTGCGTAAGAAAAAAAGTGGTTTGTGGAATTTGGGCGAGTTTAGTAAAAGTCACTTTCATTGAATTTACAATTTTTGAACTCACTATTTTGTCAAAAGAGGTTCATATCAGTTCAATTTCATCGAAATGAGGAATGTGAAGGGACCAATTCATAGATGTCATGTTTTTTTTTTTTCTCATTGCCAAATTTATAATGACGGTATTTGTTATGAGATGGCCAAATTTCATTGGTGGTTAAGAATTGTTAGTAAAAAACATTCTTGAGAAATTAATTCAATTATGAGAATACATGTAAGTTGTGACAATTCAACTTTCCCAACCACAATTTTAAACAATGAATTAACATTCCTTGCAAAAGCTTTAGGTAGGTTTAGGTTGATTGAAGAGCTTTTGGAAGAGGTTGATTGGAGTTGTGGCTTCGACAAATAGAAGAGTAGAAGGTTTCAATTGAAGACAAATTGTCTCTTTGAAGTTGTGGAATTTGTACAAACTTGAAGGCGATAAACCTATTGTTGTTGTGAATTGAATAAAATCTCCATTTGTTTTACTTAATTTTATGAAATTGGTGAAACATTATGATCCTGAGTTTGATGATGAATATTGAATATATGAACATACATTTGATAGTTGTCTTGATTGTGATTATTATTGCCGTATCAAAAATTTGTGTTGTAAATAAGGTTCATAGTTTGACTAAATAAAAAAACCTTGATCATCCAAATGTATTGATGCCATTGCTACTTCTCCTAAAATTAGAATTTACTTACTATCTCCTGCATTATCCAAATTTCACTTTGAACTTGTAACCCTTAATATTGACTATAAATTTACCACAACCCTAATATCAACAAAGCTACCCATGTCTAAGATCAAAGCTAAGCTTGTGAATTTCCTATCAATTGAAAAAAAACACTTAGAGATACTTAGGCTTATGATGACAATGCTTTTAATATTGTAAATGGAAGGAGGTTAGGAAAAGAAAAAGTTAAGTTAGATGAGATTATAAACAAAAGAGGTTCATCTGAAGATTCTTTCATGTCTTAAATTATTGGGATTGTAAAACATGATTATTCTGCATTACTCTACCTTCTACAAAAATTACATTGACAATTTCTACTCAACAATGTCTACTCTCTTATTGCCTCTTTTACTAATTGGCTCTTTGTTGACCATTTATGCCTTATGACACTTTATTTTTTATTTAGGGATGCCCTTTGTTTTTAAATTTTTTTGATTGAGAATAGGCCCCACTAAATAACAAGTAATCAACATGTTAATCTTGAAAAATAGAAAATGTCTGTTATTTTCGTTACATTATTTTATCAATTATCTTTCTCCATTTTTTAACAACTTTTTTGTTCGAAAATGGACCCTATTAAACATCAAAATAATCAACATGTATGTAGAGAGTGATCAAAATATTGACCATTTATGTTAAATTGTTTTATAATCTACTTTTCTCTTTTTAAATTTTATTTTGATTGATTAAAATACTAATCATTTACACTAAATTATTTTATAATTTATCTTTTGCTTTTTGGAAAAAGTTAAAAAAATAAAAAATAAAAATTGAAAGTGACCCCACAAAACAGTCAATAATCAACATGCCTACAAAAAAATCATCAAAATTCCGTGCTATTTACATTAATCAATATGCATATGAAGAGGGATCAAACATATTTCCCTCCCTTTTTAAATTTATTTGAGTGATGAAAACACTTTTTATGATTTATCTTTCCCTCGTTTTTTAAAGTGCTTTGATTGAGGATCTAATTTATCAGTGAAGAAAAGTATACTCCTGATTGAAGGCAAAACCCACTAACCAAGATGCCTAAGCTCATCAAAATGCCGGCCATTAACGCTAAGCTACTATATCAGTTATCTTTTGCTATCTGCGGGAGTAGTAATAGCCTTTGCCTTGGAAGCTTAAATAGCACTTCTTACTCACTTTGCTTCTTTCTTTCTTTGGGTTTCAATTTACGTCTATGGCGTCTACTTCTGCCTCTGGTAGACAAGCTTTTGAGAAATTAGTACCATCTGCATCTGCTTCTGTTGCATCCTCATCCGGAACCAAACATCCACCTTTCGATGTAATCATAAATCATTGTGGAAAAGATGTTAAAACGCTGGCCAACAGTATGTACAATGCCCTCGATGGTACGGGACTGCGAATTTTTCTGGACAATGAGGAGTTGAAGAATGGTGATTTCTTCCCCAGAGTTATAGAAGCAGCAATGAGTGGTGCTTTACTTCATATAGCGATTTTTTCCCAGCATTATGCAGAATCTCCATGGGGTTTGGCCGAATTGGCATTTATGGTCGAAACTGGCAAAACAATTATCCCTGTCTTCTACTATGTTATGCCTTCCGATCTACGATGGGCGATTGAAGGCAAAGGTATATATGCAGATGCCTTCTGTGAGCATGAAAAGAAAAATAGATACACTTCAGAAGAGCTTCAGCGCTGGAAACTGGCACTTCAAGAAGTTTCATGTTGTTTTGGCGCCATCATTGAAAATATTGAGTATGTATCAGTACTCTTTCTCCTGAGACGGTTTAGGAGTAACGCCCATTTACATGTATCTTGTGATTTAAACAGTAAAATACTTGTGATTTTTGATTTTTTCCCCTAAATTTAAACCCTACCTCCGAGTTTATCTTTGTTGCTAGAATAAGAACGCGTTCGATTTGCTGTTGGAGTGTTCTATTGCTGAATGTATCTTGTGATTTAAACAGTACAATACTTTGGTTTTTGTTTATTTTTCCCTAAATTTAAATCCTTCATCCAGTTCATCTTTGTTAATTTTTTTTCATTGTTGAGTTTTTTAACTGATTGGCTAGAATAAGAACTTAAGGTGTTCTGTTTGCTGTTGAAGTGCTCTACTGCTGATCAACCTATCTTCCTGTGATAAAATATTCTACCTAATTGATAAAATAGAAGGTCTTAAGTTCGTATCCTAATTGATCTATAAAATGCTCAACACCTATCACGCATTTGAATTCTTGTTTTTTTCTCAGTTTGTTCCGTTTCTTTAATGGGCTTTCACATTTTCAGTGACGAGCCGCGGGTGCTGAAGAATCTCGTGAATCGTGTAATGAAAGAAATGAACAAGGTGCCATTAGAGGTTGCCAAGCATCCAGTGGGTTTGGATCAAGCTGAACAAGACTTTGATGCGATTGCACTTGAATCAGTTGGGCCGATAAAAATTGTTGGAAACTCTTTCGGGAAAAAACCCACCAGCCAAAACCCCTCGAGCAACTTTGTATTACAGTAAACAAATTTACATACAATGCACTCCGGATTTTTACACAGGCTCAGATTGCCTTGCAATCAACCTTCACATTCCTAATGAATCTCACAGACATTTATACACACTGTAATTCGTTACAGAATTCGGTGCAGATGACTGTTACACCAACTCCTCCTTCACTGTACGGTGAGATTGCCTCTGTCTTATGGTGGTCTGTCCGTACCGTGAGACACATCCTCTGGCGGTCGCATAGGCACCTTCTCCTCACCGCACGGTGTCTCTGCCGTACGGTTCACCTTCCGTACGGTTCATTTCTACCGTACATGCCTCCTCCCTCTTCATCGCACGATGATATTATTTCCACCGTATGGTGGTCTTGCCGTACGGTTCACCTTCCGTCATCCTCCACCGTATGGTGGCCTTCGTCAATCTTCAACAATCTCCCACTTGACAAAGGACAGAGTTACTCACGACTAACAGAAACCATCACCAAGTATGCACACCGTTTTTGTTTCCATGTATCCATGAGCACCTGTAACTGATCAACCCATGCCAAACTCCAAATGCAAAGCCACAATATCATGAAGTACCAAGC
>MU226020.1:1515190-1531693 GCA_018584345.1 Thuja plicata
GAAACGCTTTCCAAATGTCAATTTACCGGGGAAATTATATAAAGATAAAATCTATTGAGATGCATAGGAAAAATAAGAACAAAGAAAATAAGGTCACACACAAGATAAAACACGAGACAGAGATTTACATGGGAAACCCTTTCGGGAAAAAACCCACCAGCCAAAAACCCCTCGAGCAACTTTGTATTACAGTAAACAAATTTACATACAATGCACTCCGGATTTTTACACAGGCTCAGATTGCCTTGCAATCAACCTTCACATTCCTAATGAATCTCACAGACATTTATACACACTGTAATTTGTTACAGAATTCGGCGCAGATGACCGTTACACCAACTCCTCCTTCACTGTATGGTGAGATTGCCTCTGTCTTACGGTGGTCTGTCTATACCGTGAGACACATCCTCGGTCGCGCAGGCACCTTCTCCTCACCGCACGGTGTCTCTGCCATACGGTTCACCTTCCGTACGGTTCATTTCTACCGTACATGCCTCCTCCCTCTTCACCGCACGATGATATTATTTCCACAGTATGGTGGTCTTGCCGTACGGTTCACCTTCCCTCATCCTCCATTGTACGGTGGCCTTTGCCTTACGGTCCTCCACCGGATGGTGGCCTTCGTCAATCTTCAACAGAGTCCACGTCAACCAACAAGAATTAGTGCTGTCAAAAATGCCGGCCATTAACGCCAAGCTAATTTATCAGTTATCTTTTGCCTATGCAGAAGCAGTGATAGCATTTGCCTCGGAAGCCTAGATTACTCAGTCTGTTTCTTTCGTTCTTTGGATTTCAATTTACGTCTATGGCGTCTGCTTCTGCCTCTGGTAGACAAGCTTTTGAGAAATTAGTACCATCTGCATCTGCTTCTGTTGCATCCTCATCCGGAACCAAAAATCCACCCTACGATGTATTCATAAATCATTGCGGAAGAGATGTTAAAGTTACGCTAGCCAGCAACATCTATAATACCCTAGATGCTACAGGACTACGGGTTTTTCTGGACAAAGAGGAGTTGAAGATGGGCGATTTCTTCCCCAAAGTTATAGAAGCAGCAATGAGTGGTGCTTCACTTCATATAGCAATTTTTTCTCAGCATTATGCAGAATCTCCATGGTGTTTGGCCGAACTAGCATTTATAGTTGAAACTGGCAAACCGATTATCCCTCTCTTCTACTATGTTAAGCCTTCTGATCTAAGATGGGCGGTCGAAGGCAAAGGTATATATGCAGACGCCTTCTGTGAGCATGAAAAGAGAAGTAGATACACTTCGGAAGAGCTTCAGCGCTGGAAACTGGCACTTCAACAAGTTTCATGGTGTTCTGGCGCCATCATTACAAATATTGAGTAAGTATCAGTACTCTTCCTCCTAAAACTGTTTCGGAGTAACGCCCATTTACATGTATCATGTGATTTAAATAGTAAAATATTTAGTGATTTTTAATTTATTTTCCATAAATTTAAACCCTACCTCCCAGTTTATCTTTGTTAATCTATTTTTTATTGTTGAGTTTTTGATGGATTAGCTAGAATAAGAACTTAGGATCTTCAATTTGCTGTGTGTTCTATTGCTGAAGATCTTCGATTTGCTGTTGAAACTGCTGATCGACCTATCTTCCTGTGATAAGACATTCCGGCTTTTTCTATAAGTTTGAAAACTGATCTATAAAAAGCTCAACACCTATCCCAAATTCCAGCAGTAAATAAAACATCTTAAATTCGAATCCTAACTGATGTGTAAATATCTCAACACCTATCACACATTTGGATTCTTGTTTTTTGCTCAGTTTGTTCGTTTCTTTAATGGTCTTTCACATGTCCAGTGACGAACGACGGGTGCTGAAGGTTCTCGTAAATCGTGTAATGAAAGGAATGAAGAAGGCGCCGTTAGAGGTTGCCAAGCATCCAGTGGGTTTGGATCAAGCTGAACAAGACTTTGATGCAATTGCACTTGAATCAGTTGGGCCGATAAAAGTTGTTGGAATCTGGGGATTGGGCGGTTCCGGCAAAACCACCCTGGCGAAGGAACTCTATAACAAGAAATGCTCGACCATTGATAGGTCAAGTTTTCTTTCGGATCTTCGAGAAGCAGCAAGAAAAGGGTCTTTGCATGAGAAACAGAAAAAGCTTTTGGAGGACCTTGACCTTAAATGCAAGTGTTCAAATTTTGACAATGTAGACGAAGGCAAAGAGGTTCTAAAAAACCGTTTGAGATCTGTTTCTGTGCTTATTGTTTTTGATGATGTGGATCATACAGACCAACTGGATGCTCTATTGCCAGCAAGGGACAGCCTTGGCCACGGAAGTCTGATTATTGTTACCACACGAGACAAGCGTGTTCTTAAAGCTTGGGGCATCTCCGCCATTTATAAAATGAGAACTATGGGTGACATTCATGCCGAGCAACTTTTCTGTTGGCATGCATTCTTGCGACCCTCTCCATTGTTGGGATTCGAAGATCTTGTAAAGAAGTTCATAAATGCTTGCCGTGGTCTGCCTTTATCACTCAAGGTCTTAGTGGGTCATCTGTATGGGGAGTCCAACAAGGATTATTGGCAGGATCAATTGGACAAGTTTAACAGAATCTTGCCAGACGACATCAAATTGAGGCTCAAACTAAGCTATGATGCTCTAGATAAAGAAGAGAAGGAGATGTTCCTGGATATATCATGTTTCTTCATTGGATGGAGAAGTAGCTGGGCAATTGCAGTTTGGGATGGATCTGGGTGGAATGGTTTGCATGGTTGGCAAAGTCTTTTGAATAGATGTCTTGTTGAAGCAGACGAGAAGAATCGCATTATAATGCATGATCATTTGAGAGATTTGGGACGGGAAATCGCCAATCAAAGGTCACCCTATCGTCTTTGGTCTCGAGGGCAGGTTATTGAGATTCAGCCTCAACAGGTGAACTCAGTGCTTGGTTCCATTAATCATGACATGAATTTCCACTCCCTAACTCCTCATTCTACACAAATTTAAGATTTTCATTAAATTCTTGTTTTTGCCCTTTCTATTCAGGAAGGAGTACGAATTCGAGGAATAGTAAACGCAACTGGAGACTCCTGTTACTCCTCACAAGGGAGCATCATTCTAGATACAAGCCAAGGAACTCGTGCTTTCAAGCCCTGCTCGGTTGGATTAAAAATTTTAGTGGGTACAGGGCATTTTTTCAGTCAGGAAAATGAAAAACTTTTAAAAGAACTGGTCTGGCTACGCTGTTACAGATTTCAGCACAGCGATATTCCGTCATGGCTTTCCGGGCAAAATTTAAGAATTTTGCAGCTTTTTAGTTGTGGAAACTTAACAGACTTGTGGGACGCTGAAGCGAATGCAAGTACCTTGCTTCAACTATCTGCGTTTTTTTCTCAAATTTTTGGTATTTATTCTATATTAACTGAATCGAAAACTGGCTGCAGCTTCCCTTGCAGTTAAGAGAGCTGATTATCAAGAATTGCAGAGTTTTCCGAGGATTTCCGGAGTCAATAGGACGGCTGCTGCATCTCAAGGAGATAAAGGTAAGGTCATCCGAAATGAGGAGCCTTCCTAGAGAATTTTGCCTTCTCCAATCGCTGGAGCTCCTGAAATTGTCCAGGTGTAGAAATCTTTCATCTCTGCCCAGCGATTTTGGTAAGTTGACTAGATTGCAGCACCTAGATCTATCCTATTGCTCTCAGTTGAGGTCTTTGCCAGTTTCTTTTAAGCAGTTGACACTCTTGCAATATTTAAATTTGGAGGAGTGTTTTGAGCTCATTGTCGGGTTAGACATTCTGGAAGATATGACAAAGCTCAAGTATTTGAATTTTAATGGATGCAGCAAGTTAAAAAATCTGCCCCTCCCCAATGGAGCTCCTTTGACAGAGCTCTATTTGGAAAGAACCAACTTGGAGGAATTGCCAGATAAAATTGGTCAACTAAGCAAGTTGCCAGCGCTGGAGATAAGTAGTGACTTGTTGACAGCTTTGCCAAGTTCTATTGGTAATTTGTCCTCGTTGAATTCACTAAAAATAAAAAAGTGCCAAAGGTTGAAATATTTGCCTGCCTCTCTTGAGAATTTATCCTCCTTAACTTCACTCCGTATCTCTCTTTGCCCCAACCTGGAATGCTTACCTGACTCTCTCGGGCGTCTCAATCTCTTAGAGGATTTGTGGATATCCTGTTCAAATGTGACCTGTTTACCAAAATCAATCACCCATGGCAGCGGATTGAGTTTTGGGCCATCTAGGATCAAGAAAATACAGATAACATACACGAAGGTGTCCGAGATTTCATTCTCTGAAGACTGTTGTCCATGCCTTGCGACTCTTGTTCTTAAACGCAATCGTCATTTGAAGGCTATCAAAACCCTGCCCAGAACAGTGGAGACTTTAAAAGTAGAAAATTGTGAGGTTCTGGAGGACATCGTAGGTATTTGTGATCATGGAAAGCTTCAGACCATGATTATACGTGGCTGTCCAAAGTTAAACAGCCTTCCAAGTTTTGCCAAGCTGGTCTCCCTAAAAGAACTTGAATTGCCATAACATCTCAAAATTATGAAGATAGAAGGTTTAGATTGCTTGGGATCATTGAAGATGCCCACAATAAATGGATGACAGAACTAGACGCATTTCCAAGTCATCTTGGAGCATGGTGAGAGATTAATAAATCTGCAATTGGTAGCAAACTGCCAGCAATGGTAAGCCAATATTGACCATTTAGTAAAATTTTTTTTATTAAAAACTGTCAAATTCTCCACTTCGTCTCAAATTTGTTCCAAATTAATTTCCGTCTCTGCGGTCTTTCTCTGAGCCTGATTGTCTCGAGTTGGCAGATCTGCCCATTGCGAAAATCTTAGGAGGCGGCGTATCCACAGCAAATAACGTTGAACTTGTCGACAGAAGGTCGAGGCGGTTCAGGCAACACTAAACTTTTTGGCGGGCGTTGTAACCTATCAATTGCTGTATATGGCTGTCTGGTAAGTCTCTTCTGAACTATTTTTAGGAACACTAATTTGAATGTGGCAAACCCATTATGTGAATTAATTAGCCTAGAATACACGCCCATTTTGAGATTTTGTATTTTTTGAAATAAACCCAGTTGTACATTTTTCTGAAACAAAACCATTTTGCGAAATACATTCATTGTGGGAATCCTGTGTTCTGTAGTGAAGTTAATTGAAACAACCTTTCAGCTCTTTATAACTCTTCACATTTCCAAGTCTTTTGATTCATTATTTCAACGAAGAGGTTAATAAAAATTTGAGAACGATAACATTTTGCTGTTGACGAAAAGCTTGTGCAATTGCTGTAATCATACAAGAAAAAATAATTAATCGGTTTTTCCCATTGATGTAGCCAACTTTGATGAACCCCATAATTGATGGTGTCTGTGCAATTTGTGCTCACTATTTTAATCTTCCATAATTTTTATTGCTCTGTATCTGCTCTGTTTTCTTAACATCCTGTTCATGGCTCAAGCTCTTCTTGTGATTCTACAATATTGCATAGCATGATACTTTTCAGTTTAGATTAGTTTATTGGTTAATTTCCAAGTTTTTAGTTAATGTTTTTTTTTTGGCAGACATCCATTCTGTGATGTAATTTCTATACACACCCATTTTCTAATTTCATGCTTTCTCACAGACATCTTCTGATTTGATGCATTTGAAATGCATGAATCACTAACTGTTCATATTAGTTTTGGGTGGGTAATTTTTCATTTTTTTGATCGGTAAATTTTATAGCAAGGCAACTTGAGTTTTAGATGCCACCACCGAGAGTTAAAACTTAAAGGGTTTTATTATCCAATTTCAACACTTTGTATGGTGCTTCCAGATCTGTGTCTGCTGCTCCGTTTCGTACGCCCTTGTGAATGAACACTTAAATTCGTCTTCTATATCAAAATGCTGGCGCATGTCTTACAGAGTATGGAGAACGCTTGGGTATGTTATATGCTTAAATTCAAACCCTACCTCTGGGCGCCCCACGGTGACATAGGAGCGTGCTTATGCCCTTGCTTCGCCAAAGCATTAACCCCTATTTCCAGGGATTTGTAATTTTTGTATTTATCTCTGAATTTGCTTTAATTTTGGAGTGTAGTTCCTAAAACATGGATTTCTCATTCAGTTTCTAGCCATTAAATGTTCAAATTTAATGTTTAAATTCTATTTTTTGTTGAGTTTTCTATGGATCAGTTAGGATTCAAATACAGGCCCTTCCATTTGCTGTTGTAGTGCTCTACAATTGAGCTATTCCATCCTTGACTTACTATCAATAGCCCCCCTTTGAACTATATTAGGTCTTTGGGACTCCAAGCAAGATGTTGAGCTTTTCATGGACTGGCTGAGACTTGAACCTGCGACCTTCCATTTGCTGCTGGAATGCTCTATTAACTGAGCTACTGGCCCCCGTAGAACCAGTCCATCTTTGGTCCAGGTTTGCCTTATTATCGACATCCTCGCTTAAGATACATTAGATACTAGGGGTTCCTAATCTGATGTGGATCTGAGATCACGTTGAAGTTTTTATACACCAATTAGAATTTAAATTTAAGACCTCCCATTTGTTTTTGAAATGCTCTATTGATAGACCTACTATTCCTTATAAGACCAACCCATTTTTGATCATCATTGTGTTAAACATTCCAATGGTTAGATATGTATTATGCTTTAAAGAATCTTTGAAGGCATTTTTTTGTTCAGTTCTGCCCATTATAAATTTAAATTTAATGCTTCGACTTCATCTGTATCATAAAATTTCCAGCTGTTATGTACGTTTTCATGCTTCAAAGAATGGAGTCATCATTAAGCTTTCTTACGTTAACCGATATAAAAATGTTCAATCTTATTCCAGCCATTGAAATTTCATACATTTTGGTACTTCTAGAAGTAATGTATACACAATGCTGCAACTGAGTTACGAGGAGCACCTCATGTCGAGGCTAAAGTTTGTGTGGCCAAAGATACCATGCGAGGCAAGTTTCGACACAATGGGAAGCAGAGTACTCTTTACCTCTCACCACAAGGAATTTCTGCACAAGACAAACATTGAAAATTCATGATATTTTAATCTCTAAAGCTCTCTCTATATCCTTTACATTTGAAAGCTGAACCTTTATTTCTTTACCGACTTCAATGAAAACAAAAATTATTTTTCCAGTTTACTCGAAAAATTCAAGCTTACTCTTTATACATGAAACATTTGTAATTCATGCTTCAACTTGAGGTTAAATGAAGGCGCTATATTAAATTCGGGTGAATTTTTTATATTTTTTTCAGGGTTTTGAAAGATTGAAATTCAGGATGCAATTCAACCTTGCACTCAATGCCCACGACTTTCTCTCTGTAGTACAGGTCATTTTAGGACTCATTTCCTCCTTGTACTAAAGTTACTCTGCGCTTTCTGTTTCATATCATGCTGAAACAATTTCTTTGTATAGAATTACAGATCCATTGGATGTTCATTTCCAGACAAGGATACAATATAAGCAAACAAACTCTCTCTGGCTGAAGATAAATTTCACAACAAATGCTGGCCATTCTGAGGATTTTTTTTGGAGGAACATGCGTTTCTGGATCAGGTGGAATCAAATTATGTTGAGCTGCTTCTAAGGCTCTCTTCATGCTTTGAAAAGTGCCACATAGAAGCCCAAACTGAGACTAATGGAGATATAATTCTTTCGTTCTTATAATCTGTGAAATCAAATGGCAATGCTATGGATGTGTGTATTGATGAGCTCTTCGTTATTCTTGTGCAACAGGGATCTGATGAGTTTGTGCCATTGAATTGACCAATAAAAATGCTATTGAAAATGAGTCAATTCCTAAGCTATCAGTTGGGACCTGATGTTTCTCCATCGTATTTGTTGAGTTTTGTAGTTCGGATATGTACTTCTATATACATATGCGGAAGTTATCCAGTTAATTTTTCATGCACTCAGTTTATATAAAAAGTGAAGAATTTAGGATTTATATTGAAAAAGCACATTAATTATATTTTTAGTTAATGTAAGATTATTTTATCTTTATGAACTAATTTTAGTTTGAATCTAATTTTAGCTTAGAGATCTTGGGTTACAGGAGGATTATAAATAAATTGGAGTATGGAGGAAGAGCTAGACACATTAAAAAGAAGAGAATTTTCAAGAGCAGCTGAGGAAGAAGGGGAAAGAAAATTTGAGCGAGGGAAGCGGAGGCAATTCTTCTTATAGATATAAATTGTTACACTTTCTCCTGTAATTTTTCAGATTCTTTCATATATATAGTTTTTTATTAGCGAGTGTTTCAGTAGAGAGAGGATTGTGAGGTTGAAATTATCTTTGTATAATTATTGTGCCAATCTTGTAATCTACTGTATGAATTCTTGCTTTTGAAGTTGAATAAACATGTGTTTGTAGGTTTTCCCCACACTAGGGTTTGCCGGGTATATTTGTGTTATTAATTATTGGTTTCATTTGAATTTGCTTTTGCTGTTCATTGTTGTTCACTGCCATTTACTAACCCAGAGTATCAACTGTTACAAATCAAAGAGATTGAAATTATTATTTTTATTCTGAGAAATTTGTTTAGTAGTTATTTTGCAAGGGTTATAGAAAATTTTAATCAACTTAGGGGATCATTGTATTTTATGCATTATTATTGAGTTTGTTGAAAATTTTGAAGGAATTTGTTGGAATTGTGTGTCATACATCCTGCAAGCTCTAATGTTTAAACTAATTTTTTATTTGTATTTTATATAATTTTATTGCGCATTCACATATTTGGGGACATTCAACTTGGAGTGGTAATGTGTCACATCCTACCTAATACACCTAAACAATCAAATACTTATTCAAAGTTAAGTGTGTTGATCACATAATTATTTGATTTATCATATTTTTGGTTATTATTATAATTATTATTATTGAAAAAGCATTATGAGTTAATGAAGTATCTCAATATTCATATAAAATTATTAAAATTTTGACATTAAATTGCTCAAATGCTTATCGCTAATAACAATTAACTAGTTGTATGAGAGACAAAACACCCCCACTATCTTCTCATAGAGAGAGTGTATCATCAAAGAGGTGTCATAGAAAAAATATAGAGATAATTTCATTTTTGAATGTGCGTTGTCTTATATAGAATTTAATTGTTATATTTTTTTGTAATGTGGTAGAATGGGATTTATTAGTTTAAACATGCAAATGAGGAATCAAACCCATTCACATATGCATATATTAAAGATAATCAATAGGCCCAACTTCAACCACGCGGGAGAGTTGAGCTCAATGATTGATGTATTCTTTATTTTGCACTTTTGATGTGATTGGTCATGATAGAATGAGAAATGATGCAAGAACTAGGGATTTTGAAAAGAAATAAATGAGCAAATACTTTAAATTAGATTAAAAGCTCAAATATAGAAATAGGATGCAAATAAGAAGCTTTAACTGAAATTTGAGCTCAAAACATGACTATGAAGCTAGTTCCATAGTACAAACATGCATCTCAAAACATACAAGTGTTTGATGTGGTCTCACAAAGCCTTCAGATTGCCTTCCCTAAAATTTTCAACCAAAAAGTGTTGGACATTGTCACAACTACAACATACTCCAGGGGTTTTCCAGTGTTCTAAATCTATGACTAGGTATCTTTGTTTGCACTTTCCAGATGTGTTATTCCCTATCTTTAGATTTTTCACATGCACACAAAGATAGAAAAATGGTATTGGGCTTAATAGGGGTTTGCCTAAGTCAAAACCGGAGTAAGAAAATTAACCACCTCCACAACAATTATGTATAGAAAAGAGAGCTTACCCTTGCAAGGTGGAGTCTAAATCTGAAATGAAATGCTAAATTGACTATTTAATACCTTTGCTACGAGTCCTCTTTCCTTGAAGCTTCATGAAAGGTTGTTGTTGCTAGGTAGGATGTCATGCATGTCTTCACTCATGAAGAAAACACAAACTTGATCATGAATGCCAACTTGAACATTTGACGCCTCCTTTGCTACCTTGAAGATAATTGAAGACTTGCTCAATTGTTTGATGAGAGCTATGGAATTGAGAGATGATATATGAAGATGAGATGTTCAAATGAGGGGGTGGGACTTGCTATCTAACCTTACAAAACATGTTGAAAATTTGAAAAAGATTGACATCGAGGAACATATTCCTGCTCGACTTTTTTCAACTATTAAAGGGTTCAAATTTGGGCCCCTTTTGGCTGGGCTAAGGCACTAGGTGCCTTAGTCTAGACCTCCTAGGTTGAATTTTGGTCAAGGAGTTTGAAATAGTGTCAAGCCTTCAAATTTGGTAAGTCTTGAGTAGAATCAATTAGGATTGGGGCATGAAGGGAGGAATGCCAAATTGAGCCCCAGATGATTAATAAATTGTATAAGGATCAATTTATGATTGATTAATAAATTGTATAAGGATCAATTTATGACATTATATTTAACCCTCACTTTAGTGGGAGTATAATCTTACGCTTATATTCTCAGTAAAGTGTAGTATAGTATCAAAATATTTTCACCATGATATAAAAGAGAAAAGACAATGCCAATCTCCTAGGACTTAGGATCTTATTGGTCTAAAATGTCAAGATAAAATGAGCAACATGATCAAAATAGGTTACACACACATGAAGTATGCATAAATAAATAAGAGAATATGGCTTCTAGTTCTAGTAAGGAGCATATAATGAATCATATGAGAAGTGAAGAGACATGACTTTCTTGGTCTAGTAAGGGTTTCTTTCTATGAGTCATGTTTAGAAAAAGGAGAGTCAAACCACTCTAGCCACATATGTTACACTAGTTGACTCTAGAGATTACAAAGAAAAACCTCAGTTTTCTAAATAAGTTGACAAAAAGTGACTACAAAATGGGTGCAACAACATGCACTAAATAAATATTACAAAGAAAAGCTTTGACTTGATAAGGAATTTAAAAATGCAAATGTAAAATGGGTATTGTAGTATGCACCAAGCAAAAAATTTGTATGAGTCAACAAAATGGGTGCTGTAATGGACCAAATACATTGTGGCGTGTGATCATAGTTTAAAAATCAAAATTGTGGTGTGTGCTAAAAGTGTAACATAAAGTATAATGTATGCCCCCACATTAAAGCAATTGTGTACGCCTTATCAAGAGCAATTACTTTAAGGTAGCATTGATAGGTTCGAAAGACAAGCACATCACAACAATGACATGCCTACAAATATAAGCAAATCAAAGGTGATAATGTATATCAACATTCTCATCAAATGAATCGTGTATATCAAGTATGATTGTATTGAATCAACCTCATTCCCCAAAGGTAGTGGAACTACAAACATAATGGAAGAATAGCACACTTGAGATGAACAACACAAGTCTTTTTAGACCAACACATGGAAGAAGCCAAAAAGATATCTCAAAGCTTTGCATCATCCCCAAGTACACAAGCGTACCATCCTAAAAAGTTAGCACCCATAATTGGATGGTCTATTAGGCCCTATTTTTGTGATTTCAAGATCTAATATTTGTTATGCTTGATCTTAGCAACTGAATTATTCTTTTCGCACATCCTCCTCATAATACCAAAACCCAGTTCCAATTTCATTTCTTTTCCTATGAACATAACGTTTGAGATATTATGTTCCTACATAAAATGGCCCAAATTTGAATTGGGGCCCCGTGTCGCTGTTCTGGTGGGAAATTAGGTCCCATGGTCGGCTTGGCTTAATTTTCAATCCCAAAATATTTGAGAGATATATAAACATCCCATCTCTCCTCATTTTGGTAACCATGATCAAGGTTTCAAGTGTAGTTTCAAGATTTGAAGGCAAGCATCTCTCTCTCTCTCTCTCTCTCTCTCTCTCTCTCTCTCTCTCTCTCTCTCCAAGCATTCAAGGAAATTTAAAGGTAATATTCTCCATTGAAGTAAGCTTCTATCCCATGAAGGCCAAGTAGAAGAGTTCACAATCAAGATATAATATCCTTTACCTATCCACATTCATTCTTCTTTCATAGTAAGCAATTATCAAGAATAGCAACATTGAAGATTTAGGAGTGACGTTCATAGATCCTTGCATATATGAGGGCATCCTTGATTCCTTTCTACATTCCAAGGTCAAAACACACCTATAATTCAATGAACACTCAAGCATATTCATGAATATGAACAATTACTGCATCCATTCATGAAGGTATAATCCAGCTGAATCAAACATGTACTTTTTTATATGTACATTCCTTTATGAAAATTCAATTCATTTTCAAGGTTGATTCCTAAAGAGGGGTTTGACTAAGGTAAATCCATTTATCTAACATTTTCCCCATTTTTTTGTATGTAGGAAAAGGTGGTGTAGCTATTAGAAGTTTTTTGGGTTAGGATATAACAAATCAACCTTTTAATTCTCGGTCAAAAACACTGGGAACATAACGAAAACCTAACGAAAACCATTTTGTTCCAAGGAACAAAAAAATTCAAATGTTTTGTTCTGCGCATTTTATGTGTAGATTCATACCACATGTTGGTTCTATAGTTTGGATACCATTTAAAGTCATTTGATCTTTTTGATCGTTATTTGTCAATCTATATTTTTTCTGATTCATCTATATTGGTCTATTTATCATTTTAAATTGCATTATCATATTCATTTTCCCCCTCCCTATATTTCACAATTTACATATTTAGCTGAGGATCATTGTCCCATTTTGTGCTTAGGACCTAATTGAGTGTATTGGCACATCTTCTTTCCAAATGTGCAAGTTTGAACAAGAGTAATCTACCCCTTTGTATTGTTTCCCTTTTCTCCATGTACAATAACACAAAAGCACATTTATGACTGTAAGAATTTGCCTAAGGCAATGCCAAGATATAGAAGCACAATAGCTAGCACAAGAGAGACAAAATAATGATCAAATGAATAACTCAATATTCATCAAATGATAATCGATAGATACAATGTAGAAGTGCCTGAATATATAGGCAATGCAATACAACTACATGATAAGGAGATGATAAGCTATCAACCACACTAGGTGGGATCACATGTCCACCAAAGGTGGATCATCCTCCATTGTAAAACAAAGTATGTGAAAACATGTGCAACAATGAGAGGATGATAATGTGATAAGAGCACTAAAGGTGGACCTCACACATAAAGTAGAAAATAGATAACACCTAACTCCACGTAATATGGAATTCTCCTACACCATGTGCTAAAATGAAATGCAAACTCCTAAGTGTCTCAAACATAAACTACCATGCAATACATTATCCTAAGTAAACTTAAGTAAACTCTAACTAGTGAATATTTAATTACAACAACACCCCCCTTAAGTGCAACTTAGGGAAATGCACTTAAGATCACAAAGCTAGATGACAATGCAAGATGGGTCCCGGATACTAGGCCATGTTAGGTACCCATGTACAAGCTACAAGTGCAAAAGATATGCAATATAATCTCTTTTAAAGCATAGAAAGAGGGAAAACCTCATGGGAAAAACCCTCCCCCCAAAAGAGAGATAAGTACAATAATACAAAATGAGAGAGAAGACCTCATGTGAGGAAAAGATCCCCCCATAAGAGAATAGAGAAGTCAAATGACCCCCTGAAGAGATATCCTGCACCCCCAAGAGAGCTCAAAAATGAATATACTTTCTCTTAGTGAAGGGTTTGGTGAAGATGTCTACAATCTGCTCTGCTGTAGGACAATACTGCAACTCAATGACCTTCCTTGTATCAACTGTTTGATGAAGTGCATATGAACCTCAATGTGTTTGGTCCCCTGATATTGGACGGGATGTCTCGAGATCTCTATAGCACCCTTATTATCACAATGAATGACTGTAGGTCGTTGAATGCTGAAACCAAACTCTTTCAGGATATGCTGAAGCCATATAGCCTCTATAGCTACATTAACAACTCCTTGATACCAAGTCTCAATTGAAGAGAGAGTAGTAGCATGTTGCTTCTTACTTTGTCAACAAATGGGGATAGAACCAAGATGAAACATGTAGCCTGAAGTAGATTTATGACCCTCAAGATCGCATGCCCAATGTGAGTCTGTATATCCAACTGAGTCAAGTTCAATACCTTCTACATAGTGAATCCTATGTGTATGTGTACCATGTATGTAGTGCAGTATGCATTTGGATGCTTTCCAATGAAGCTCATGTGGCTCTTGCATCAAGTGAGAAACCATGCCAACTGTAAAAAATATGTCAGGGCATATATGTGTTAAGTATATGAGACTTCCAACAAGCTGTCTATACAATATAGCATCAAAAAGTGGTGTGGAACACTTAGCCTCTAACTTGACACTTGAAAGAAAGGGACTGGGTGTAGCCTTGTAATCACTCATGTGAAATCGAGCAAGTAAGTCAAGAGCATGCTTGGGCTGAGAAAGAGTGATTCCTACCAAGGATTGTGTGATCCCAATACCAAGAAAATAGTAAAGTAAGCCCATGTCTGTCAGAGAAAATCTATTTTGCAAAGAAGACTTAATACTACCAATGATGGATGAAGTACTCCCTTTTATGATCAATTCATCAACATAGAGAACAAGTATCAAGTGAGAGTCATCTTGTCGTAGAATGTAGACATTCAAAACTAAATGTCACCCGGTGAACCCTACAAAGAGAAGAAAGGAATCAATCTTGGCATACCAAGCCCTAGGATCCCGTTTGAGGCCATAGATAGACTTCCTTAAAAAAAAAACCCATAGAAGTATCCTGTATGAATCCCTGTGACTTCTCCATATAAATCTCCTCATGAAGATCCCCATTAAGAAATGCACTCTTTGCATCCATCTGATGCACAACCCAACCATGAGCTATAACAATAGAAATTTTCAAACGAATGGATTTCATCTTAGAGATAGGTGCAAAGGTCTCAGTATAGTCAATACCAAGAACCTGTGAGAAAGCTTTTGAAAAATGTCTAGCCTTATACTTGTACATACTCCAACAACAAATCAAACACCTTAAGTTCTTATTCTAGCCAATCCATAAAAAAAAATCAACAATAAAAAGAAAATAACAAAGATAAACTTGGAGGTAGGGTTTAAATTTAGCTAAAAAAATAAAAAATCACAAGTATTTTATTGTATAAATCTCAAGATACATGTAAATGGACGTTACTGCTAAACCATCTTAGGAGAAAGAGTACTAATACATACTCAATATTTTTAATGATGACACCAAAACAACATGAAACTTGTTGAAGTGCCAGTTTCCAGCGCTGAAGCTCTTCTGAAGTGTATCTATTTTTCTTTTCATGCTCACAGAAGGCATCTGCATATATACCTTTGCCTCCAATCACCCATCGTAAATCGACAAGCTTAACATAGTTGAAGAAGAGGATAATTATTTTTCCATTTTCAACCATAAATGCCAATTCGACCAAACACCATGAAGATTCTGCATACTACTGGGAAAAAATCACTATCTGGGTATGTGCAACAAGTTTTGGACCAAAAAAGGAGGTATAAGTGGACACATTTTTTCTGAAATCGGGTAAACCTGAACTTGGAACAAGAGTTTGAGGGTCATGCACTCAAAATAAGAAGATGTGTAAAAAATAAAAATTGTATTAATATGAATGTAGTTTCTAGAACACTATTTCTTTTTAAAACTCGATAAGATTAAGAGGGTCAAACCTCGTGCGCACGAAAACATGTTCCTGATTTTTTTAGAAAAACATAACATAGTTATTTCCGTGCGTGGTACAAAAGGTATAGTTATATTCAATATTTTTTAAATCCCTTTGGTAGGATGATAGGTAAGAGTGAGATCTAGAAGTTTTGTATTTTTTTGATGAGTATTTTGTTTTCTGTGATTTTTTGAAGTGGTCGCATCCTGAAAATTTGGTACCTGTTCATGCGCTAGACATAACTTGCATCAAAATAATCAAAAATGAATTTTTTGTTTTTAAAGTGTATATAATCAAGTGTAGAACAATACTATGTAATTTATTTGTAATTTTATTATGTATTTCAAAAGTTATTAAAAAAATGGTAGACATATGTCTGTGAGTACAATCAAGACACTGGTAAAGAAAATTAAAGTTTACTATGCTAATGTTGTCCAAAAATAGAAAGATTTATATGGTTAGAAAGCTAAGAAGACGTATGAGATTATGGTGAAAATTATAAAACTACCCAGTTGACAAATTGTAAACCTAATGAAGATAAAGTTGAGAAATCATCTTACAAGATAAAAAAAAACATCTAAAAGAACAAAAATGGAGGGAAAATGAGCCTCCAAGCCTTTGGGTCATTTTCAAGCCTCTTCTCGAGCCATAACCCGATCGGGTTTCTTAATTTAAAGTAACCCGATCGGGTTATGAAAAGACAAAAGTACTTCAAAACCCGATTGGGTTATGTAAAGAAAAAAGTACTTAAAAACCCGATTGGGTTCTGAAAAGAAAAAACTACTTCAAAACCCGATTGGGTTTTGAAGAAGTAAAAACTATTAATTTTATTCTCCATAACCACAAAGAGAGAGGGGGGAGAGTGGGAGAGAGAGAGAGAGAGAGAGAGAGAGAGAGAGAGCTC
>MU226020.1:1566204-1595445 GCA_018584345.1 Thuja plicata
TACCTTCAAACTATTTTCAAGAGACCAAAGATCTGATACCAATTGTTAGAATGAATTTAGAATAACTAAGAGGGGGGGGGGGTGAATCAATTATCCTTAGGTCTAGTTGTAAAAACTTAAACTTTATCTGCTCGGCAACAATAACATAAATCAACAACATACATATGCAGTTTACTGTTCAAATGTAATCAGCTTGCAGAAACTTAAAAGTAAAGCACAATATAAACATTCACATAAGTTGACACCAATATTTAATGTGGAAACCCAATATGGGAAAAAACACCAATAACATGCTATCAAGTTTTCACTCTTTTGAAGTGAGCTCTGTTAGGAGCCAACCCTGTTAAAGGTTACAAAACACATTGTTAAATGTGACCTGGTTAAAGGATTTAATCACCCTGCTAGGAGTGTCCTTGTTAGAGGACTTAGAACATTCCACTTGAATGTCACCTTGCTTAAAGGATTTATACAGTGACTGTTAGGTCAACCTGGTTAAAGGATTTTGACTGATACAATGGTCAAAAAGTAATCATTAGGTGTGATCTGATGCATACAACTTACTTTGCAAATTCAGATCTAATTCAGCTCTAATGCTAATTCACTGAGTGGCCTCCATTCTCTTTTCAATCTTCAGATCTACTTGGAAATGTGTCAAGTAATCACTCTCGTAGCTCTCTGCTTCTCTGCTCAGCCTTCTCTACTAGATCATGCCAATCAGTCAATTAACTATGCAATCCTCTTGCATACACTTCCTACACACATGTTATGAATAACCCCTTGAGGTTATCTTATACCTCTTCATCTAGGTCAGATAAATCTTTTGTCGCTTAATCAAGATCGTAGATCTTAGGTTAGGTAAAATCCAACGGATCTTTCCATCTTTACATTTAATTTACTTCTCCAAAGAAATCACTAATTTAAATCTTGGATCCATGCATTAATTATGATTACTCGTGCATTTAAATAGTGTGGACCAATCGTGCTTATCCTCAATTAACTTTATATATCCCAATAAAATCAATTATGTCGACTAGAGATCTCAAATCTCAACAATTACTAAAATACTGCCGCTCATCCAATACTGTGTTCTTCCGCTCAGTCATCACTGGTTTCCTTGGCAATTTACTGACGCTCGGTCATCACAGACTTCGCTCGGCATAAACTGTTCTCAGTAAACTGTCATCAAAAGATAAACAACACATCACTTTTCCAACATGCAAAATGATCAAGTACCCTTGTGATTTCCCATAACTCAGCCATTTCACTTGGTCTTCATGTTATCCTTGCCTTCAAATCTTCTTCAACAATCAATAGATATTGTACTCAAACAAATAGCAATACTATCACAGGTTAAGGTTTGACATCAATGACAAAACAACAATTGTTTACATTGTAGCTTTCCAACATGTGCTGGGTAGGTGGAGGAGAAAGATGTCCATATAGGAAAATTAGGTAAATATGTGAGAATAGACATGAAAATCTCAACTTGGGTCCAAGGATTGGAATATCCAACAATTTTGCTACATCTATCCACCTTTACAATATTTTCTATACACTATGTGTGAAATACCACAAAACACTTCCACATCATGTTCATCATTTTCAATCAACTTTATTAAACCTTTAATCTTTCATGATTATATTTCCATCTGGGTAATCTACTCACAAATTGTTGAAGAGTTTTTGATACCTTTTTAGTCTTCCATAGTTATTTATTAGATTTTTAGTTGAGGAGACAACCTCATCATGGGAATTATGAAGGAAAGGATTCTCAACAATGTTAGGCATGGTAGGTGTTGGATAAGAGAAGAGGATTCACCCAAGATCCTAGAGAATAAGTTAACCAACTCAGGATCAATATCCTTAGTATTTAATCATGGGAAGCCATGAGTTTATAACTTTTTCTCACTTGGATATTGTCTTTGAGACTTTATGTTATGAAACTCATACAAAATAATTTAAAATTTAATGGAATTAGTTTGTGCTCTAAATGTCTTTTATAGAATTATGAAATAAAATGCAAGGGATAGAAATCAAAACAAGTGATTAATCAATATAAGTTAGCAATAAAATGATCAACTAATAACTTAATAAAGAAAAAACCTATAGAAATGATATATTTTACAAATTAATGTCTCTAACTATTAAAAATATATGCAAGTAAACTTAGATTTAAAATCCAAATTATAAATTATGGAAGAAATGTCGGGTTCACCAAAATGTAATGTTGGTGAACTACCTCTTAAATGCATAGAATGTAAGTCCATTACTGGTATAATTAAAATGAGTGCACAAATGAGTCAAAAAAATGAATATAAATAAGATATAAAAAATAAAAATTAAAAGTTAATACAAGCGTAAGATACACTAGGTTATCCAAAATATAATGTGGTAGAAATGTGATTCACTAGTCTAAACATGGAAACTAGGAATCAAGCCCATTCACATCAACATACATTACTAAATAGTAAATAAGCCCAAATTAAAACCCTTGGTAGGGTTTGGAACAATGATTTATTGAATTATTCTTTATTTTTTAATTTGACATAGGAGGAAGAAGTAGAAGAATTATTTGAATTAGGAGCAGACATAAGGTGACTACTATGGTCATTAGAAGAAATTGAATTTTTGTGGATACTATATTGTTTTACTCTTTAGTCTTAGATTCTAAAGGAGGCATCTTAAAATCTCCCACATAGGAAGGTGTTCAATTTTAATGACCTCCAATTTTCCTATAAGAGCACTTGTTTGGGTAAAGGAGCATCTTCATCAGGAGATGGTATATCCATTTTAATTGAAGAAGGAATGAAATATTGAAAAGAGTATTTGGATCCCAACTTGGTTTATAAAAAATACTATTTAAGTATTTATCACCTTCTAGAGTATATGCTTTTTTGTTATAAATAAAATTGAGATCAGATGAAGAGATGAAGGTCTGCTAATCACTTAGTTTGAATCCAAGATCTACTTAGAAGAATGTTATAGGTGAGAGCATTAAGAATTACATATGTGTAGGTAAAATGACAAGAACTACCTTAATAACCTTCCTCTTTAGTCTCATATTCTAAAGGAGGCATCTTAGATTCTCCCACAAAGGAAGGTGTAAAGTATAATGAATGCTAATGGTCCTCTAAAAATACTTGTTTAGGTGAAGGAGTATCTTCATTAGGAGATAGTATGGGTATGTGCACCAAGTTGTGGACCAAAAAAGTGGACACATCTTTAAAAAAATTCTAAATTTTCATATAACCCTATCGGGTTATTGAAAATTCAAAATCGACCTAGGCTTGGACACCAAGCCTAGAAAATATTATAAAAAAACTCAATCTTTCTAAGAACCTGATCGGGTTTCTAAATTTCAAATAACCGGATTGGGTTTTGAAAAGAAAAAGTACTTCAAAACCCGATCAGGTTTTGAAGAAGTAAAACTTATGCATTTTATTCTCCATAACCCGATCGGGTTTTGAAGAAACTAAAATAGGCTTTTCTCTGGAAGCCATAACTTCCACATACGGAGTCTGATTGACTCCATTCAAAAAGCATCAAAAGGATCTTGAGACGATCTAACACATGATTAAGCTACAATCATCTTTAGGCATCAACATTTTTTCTCCCATCCATTTGAATCAAGTAAGGTATAAAATAGGTATTCATTATTGCCTATACATGCAACTTATAGGAGAATCAGTATGCTCTCTCTCTCTCTCTCTCTCTCTCTCTCTCTCTCGGTAAAACTTATGCATTTTATTCTCCATAACCCGATTGGGTTTTGAAGAAACTAAAATAGTCTTTGCTATGAATACCATAACTTCCACACACGGAGTCTGATTGACTCCGTTCAAAATTCGTAGGAAAGACCTTGAGACAATCTAAATTTTTATTAACCTATGATCATATTTAGGCTTCAACATGTTTTCTACCATCCATTTGAATCAAGTAAGGTATAAAATAGGTACTCATTATTGTCCATACATGCAATGTATAGGAAAATCTCTCTCTCTCTCTCTCTCTCTAATATTGGGAGTGGGAGATAACATGAGAGAGAGAGAGAAGTAAAACTTATGCATTTATTCTCCTTAACCCGATTGGGTTTTGAAGAAACTAAAATAGGCTTTTCAATGGAAGCCATAAATTCCACATACGGAGTCTGATTGTCTCTATTAAAAAAGCGTACAAAAGATCTTGAGATGATCTAACACATTATTAACCTATGATGATCTTTAGGCATCAACATTTTTTCTACCATCCATTTGAATTGAGTAAGGTATAAAATAGGTACTCATTATTGTCCATACATGCAACATATAGGAAAATCAGTATGTTCACTCTCTCTCCCTTATTAATAAGTGAGTGAGAGAGAGAGAGAGAGAGAGAGAGAGAGAGAGAGAGAGAGCATACTGATTTTCCTATACATTGCATGTATGGGCAATAATGAGTGCCTATTTTATACCTTACTTGATTCAAATGGATGGAAGAAAAAATTTGATGCCTAAAGATGATCATAGGTTAATAATGTGTTAGATCATTTCAATATCTTTCCTACTCTTTTTGAACAGAGTCAATCAGACTCTGGATGTGGAAGTTATGGCTTCCAGAGTAAAGCCTATTTTAGTTTCTTCAAAACCCACTCGGGTTATGGAGAATAAAATGCATAAGTTTTACTTCTTCAAAACCCGATCGGGTTTTGAAGTACTTTTCACTTTTCATAACCTCATTGGGTTATTTGAAATTTAGAAACCCGATCTGGTTATGGCTTGGGAAGAGCTTTGTAAAATGACCTAAAGGCTTGGAGGCTCATTTTCTCTCCATTTTTGTTCTTTTAGACATTTTTTCATCTTGTAAGATGAATTCTAGACTTTTTCTTCATTATGTTTGCAATTTGTCAACTGGGTATCTTTATCATTTTCACCATAATCTCATACATCTTCTTAGCTTTGTAACCATATAAATTTTTCTATTTTTGGACAACATTAGCATAGTAAACTTTAATTTTCTTTACCAGTGTCTTGATTGTCCTCACAGACATATGTCTACCATTTTTTTAATAACTTTTGATATAATTAATCAAATTACAAATAAATTACATATTATTGTTCTACACTTGATTCTATACACTTTTTAATTTTTTTTTTTCATTTTTGATTATTTTGATGCAAGTTATACCCAACGCACGAACAGGTACCAAATTTTCAGGATGCGATCACTTCAAAAAATCATAGAAAAACAAATACTCATAAAAAAAGTACAAAAAATACACAACTTCTAGATCTCACTCTTACCTATCATCCTACCAAAGGGATTTAAAAAATACTGAATATAACTATATCATTTGTACCGCTCATAGAAACAACTATGTTATGTTTTTCCAAAAAAATTAGGAACATGTTTTCGTGCGCGTGAGGTTTGAGCCTCTTAATATTATCAATTTTTAAAAAACATTAGTGTTTTAGAAAATAGATTCAAAGTACTAAAATTTTTTAGTTTTTACACATCTTCTCATTTTGAGTGCATGACCCTCAAACACCTGTTCCAAGATCAGGTTTACCTGATTTCAGAAAAAATGTGTCCACATATACCCCCTTTTTGGTCCACAACTTGGTGCACACACCCGTATATCCATTGTAATTGAAGAAGTGATGCAAGATTTCAAATAGGATTTGGATACCACAGAGGTTGACAAATAATCATTTATGTATTTACCATATTCTAGGGTATACATCTTGTTGTTATAAATAAACTTAAGATTAGAATGCAGATTTGAAGGGATTGCTTGCATAGTGTGAATCCAAGCTCTACTCAGAAGAGTTTTATAGGCGAGAGCATAGACCATGAAATGGATATTTGTAGGTTCTAAATTGATAGGACCTACCTTAATAGGTAAGGTTATTGTACCTAAGGATTGTCTACCAACTTTATCAAAGGCAAAAATAGAGAGGGAATCAGGCTGAATAATCTTGACATCTACCTTGGTAATGTGAAACAATTTTACACCAAACACATTTAGGCACAATCCATTGTCAACTAAACTTAGTATTATAGCATTATCATTGATAAGTACTCCAATCATAAGAGCTTTATATTGGTTTCAGATCTCTATGAAAGTTAAGTCATGCTAGGAAAGCACAATATCAGTCTTGGTTGCATGAATACACTCCAATAAGGTTGCTACATAATTAGGTATCATGGAAGGAGGAAAGAAAATATGTTGTGTAGCCTCTTGAAGCATTCCATGGTAGGTAGGTGAAGTTTGAATTCATTTCCAAAGGGATATCTTATAAGGAGTAGCATGAAGTTGTTCAAAAAGGTCATACTTCTTTCCATGATGTTTGGTAAGACAAGGTGAGAGAGGAAGAGTTGGATGAGAATTAGGTGTTGAAGTTTTCAACACAAGCACCAAAGGATCAAAAAATAAAAGAAAATGCCTTCCACAAGAAAGGGTAGCAAGAGATAATTTCTATAATCCTCAAAAGAAAAAAGATTAGAATATGCAAGATTACATGATTGTAGGATTACAAGATGGATTATAATGAAGAGATCAAATAATTTTATAGAAATCAATAGTCCTAAAAATACAAAAAATAAAACTCAAACTAAAAATAAGAAACTGGAGCTAGACATGCAAACTAGAAGTGCATGATATGCATAATGTGCGAATTGGAGCCCAACTAGAGTAGACTATCCTAAATTTAGGCTCAATTAAGTGAACTTAAGCTAGAGAATGAATGCGCAAACATGTTCTCAGTTATGCATTAGAATATTCTTGAGCCTTAATGAAACATATGCAAATATGTCTAATGTAATAAATATGCATGCTTTAATACCCTCCCCTTAAGTTAAAATTAGGGAGACAAAATAAGCCCTAACCATGAAATACGTGAATTGGTCCTGGAAACAAAAGGATGGATTAGGTAACCATGTATAAAAAAGCCTCTCAAAGAAGAGAAAAGTAGAAAAATCATGTAGGAAAGAGAGAAATGCAACTATATCAACTGCAAAAGAACATCCTGTCAAACACAAAAAAAGTGTGGACACTTGACGAATGATAATTTTCATAGTGTTGAATTAAGAACCTCCTCTTAAACCAAGATGATGGTCATGATCAACCTATATGAGTGACCCCAATGACACTACTCAAACAATGAGAAAGTGGAAAAGAAGGAAAAAAAATTGTCACTTGAAGATATAGAAGACAAAAATCTGTATGAATGCTTCCAATGACACTACTCAAACAATGAACATATGGAAAAAAAAGGAAAACTTCCCTTAGTCAAAGATGAAAATGGCACATGAATCTGTATGAGTGACCCTAAAAAAACTGCTTAACCATGCAAGAGAAAATTGTTAGCCAAAAATACAAATCCCAATAGTCTAAAGAACTAATTAATTGCAAAACCAAGGAAACATTAGCATGAATAGTAAAATGTCCCCCAACAATGCTGACAAAGGAGAGACATGATAGGTCCACTAAAATTTTGTGTCACTAAGAAGAATATGAAGGAAAGGTTCATGTAGAAATATTATGACCTTTTAATGTTTGTGAAGAAGATGTCTTAGGAGCTGAAATGTGATGTTGTTGTACGAGCTCCTTTAAATACTCTATTCTTGTCCAACACCAATTGACTGCATATCTCACCTTGCCTTAGAACATGCAAGGCTCAACTGATTTCTTCTTTGTATTGGAGGGAATCACTAGATTGAGAAGGAGAAGGAGATAGAGTGGAATCTCCGATATTGAATAGCTGCAAGAGAAATTATCCACAACAAGAAAATACAAACCCTCCTGCAATTGGACATGCAAGACATCTCAAAATGAACAATTTTGAGATCAAAATAGAATACATAAAAACTATATTGAAAATGACCTAAGATCTATGTAGAGGATGCTGAGAGCTTTCTAAAAATGTGTAAAAGTAAAAAATGAAGTTTGTTTGCTCCAGTAATGGCCCTAAAACTGCAAAAAAGAAAGCTGACTTTGGGAGCATGGTATGAGAAATTGGTGTAGGATTTGTTAAAATTTCCACCATTAATAAATTTATGTCAGAATTATTTGTCCAAAGACATCTTATTTGATTGATTTCAAGTTTGTATGCTCAAGTTATGAGCAAAAAACCAACTTCTTTTTATGGCTCTAAGGGTCAACTTGGTCAATAGCCGATTACATGATTAAATTTGATGGCCATTAGAGTCACTAAAATATTTTATTGAGTGCTAGAATATTCGTTCCACATGCCATAATAATATGTTTCACTTTGTCAAAATATACCTCAGAATCTTCTCTAAATATAGCAATGCCTTGCTAAAATTAGCAAGCCACCGAATTTGGGAAAGGTCGCTATTTATAGTGAAGGATGATGTTATCATATGACATCAACATTTGTAGTTGGTACACTTTCATGCGCAGTTCTAGGCCTATGATAAATGTAGTGCCTCCCCTTAAAAAGTGTCGCTCACTCAAAGTTTTAATAATTTTTTGTTTGCAAAAAAACAAAATATCTTAAAAATGTTTTAATTTTTTATGCTTAAACGTAAAAGTTAAGCTTTGCAATTTTTTTGTTAGTATGCTAACTGGGTGAAGCGCTGACATCAGTGTTGTACATTCAATGCTTTGTGAAGCATGTCTCTTTTGAAAAAAATGTCTAGAATTTGATGTTGTTGGATTTTGATGATTTTCCTATTGATTTATGGGTTTTTGGGCCTTTTGAGTACAATGGTGATGTTTGTTTTGTTCCATGATGCCTAGATTCTTTTTGACCCCTGAATTTCACCTCATTTTTCTACCCTCATCAAAAAACCCTAAAATTTTAACTACTTGACTTTTGACAAATTGAATGGCAATCTTAGAGCTTTGGCATGTTGCCAACACGATGGAAACGTCCATTTCATACCAAAGTTCCTAGAAATATGAGATTGCCTTAAAATTATTACCCAATAAAAAGACTACCCAAACCCTTAATTGCTTAAAAATTGATAAAATGACTATCAATGTAGGGGTTTTGGGACATTGCGAACATGATTGTGAGGTTTGTGAAGATTTAAAAAATAGGTAAGAAAGTACCCAAATTCAAATTCACACAAAAATGAAAACTTGGAGACCTTGCAATCCATTGAGAAAATAAATGCTTTTACCTTTAGAAGGGGTTTGCTGAATCCATGCTTTGATACCATGTTGAAGTTTTCAACACAAGCACCAAAGGATTAAACAACAAATGAAAGCACATTTAAGAAGCAAGGGTGGTAAGAAATAATAGATATATTCCTCAAGAAAAATATCATGATATGCAAGATTACACGATTGTAACATTGCAAGATGAATTATAATGAAGAGATCATTTGCTTTTATAGAAATCAATAGTTCTAAAAATATGCAAAAGATAACTTAAACTAAAAAAAGAAAACTAGAGCTAGATATGCAAACTAGAAGTGCATAATATGCACAATGTGCAAACTTGAGCTCAACTAGACTAGACTATCCTAAATTTAGGCTCAACTAAGTGAACTTAAGCTAGACCATAAATACATCAAATATATGCCTAATTATGCACAATAATATGTATGAGAATACTCATGAGAATGTGCATAATTAATTAATGCAACATATGAAAACATGTCTAATGTAACAAATATGCATGTTCTAATAGTAGGAAGAGAAGATGAAGAACCAAATGACATAAGATTAGGTTTCTTATTATTCCTTGTGTTGTATGTGTGAGAAGCTAAGTGATAAATGTGTTAGTTTTTATTGTCTTGTTAAGTGATTTGTTTAGCAAAGTTTAAAATGGATCTAGGAGACCTACCACCTTTAACAAAAATCACTAGTTTGTTTTGAATCTGAAGAACTCAAGGCAAAGACGAACAATAATATTTGGTTTCTCATGTTATTTATAATCAACCACATTATCATGTAATTGATGTTTTGGAAAAAGGTTGGTTTAAGACTCGTAGAGGGTGATTCGATAGAGATGAAGTAATCAAGAGCTTCATATAATATATCAAGGTTGTCACTACTAAAAGACCAATCAAAGGTATTCAAGTCTTTTAAAAATAAATCTGACGTGATTGTTTTGGTTTTCTAATCTAAGAAAAGGAAACCTTGTTGGAAACTAATGAAATGAAAATATCTAATCTAATGGAACAAAACATTCAAATGTATTCTAAACAAAAATAATGGAGGACACAAAAATACACAAAAACCAATATATATATATATATATATATATATATATATATATATATATATAGAAATCAAAAGAAAATGTAACAAATGTCAAGTTCATCAAAATGTTTGGTTGGTGAAAGGGGGAGTAGTATAAATAGTGATCTTAACTAGGACCACACCCTCTTTCCCTCAACATTTAAATATGAACCACAACAAGGGGAAAGTGTGACTAACTTATTCTCACTTAGAGAGATTCAAGAAACTACCTTTTTATCCTTTACAGTTCTATTCCTTTGTCATATAATATTGTTTGAGGTGTCAAATGAAAGGAAACTAGGTCCTAAACAATTTAAATACAAATATACAACTAAGAGAATATGATTTTCTAAAACCAAGATACCAAAGTGTGTTTGTGTCTTCAAGTTAATATGCGATTGGATAGATGTTTCCAATTGGCACCGTAGTCCCAATAAAATACAAACTGAACACTAGAGTTAGATTCCATATTTGTAGCTTCTGCAATCATTCCTTGGAATATTATAGAAAACATTAACTTGATTATGCCACTAGGCACTATAGTGCCTACACTAGTAGTGCAAATCATTACTTTCCTAGTGTTGTAATCTTAATAAATCTCTTGTTTCTTAACCTTTTAATGTCCGAGAACTAAAATCCTTACCAATCACCTATATTTGGATCTACACAAGAGATAAGAAAGGGGTTTTGAGTTGTATATGGGCTTTCCTCAATCAAGACCTCATTTTGGTTACCTTTGCCTCCATGAATAACCAAGTGGAAGTATACAAATAATTGTGTACACTTTGGATCTTAAGTGGGTCTAAGATTGTGGCAAGACAAAGAACATAACAATAAAAAAGAGTCCTACTCAAGTGTGTTAGAGTAAACCCTATATGAACATTGGTGATGCATACATTAACTTAAGAATATACAAATCACATAAAGATAAGATAAAACTTATTTATGAATATTTTTGATCTAGACATCAGAATTACATGAATCATACCCAATCTATTAGCTGAAGGTACTATCCAATCACCAGGTGGTGATTCCTTATCATCTGGAGTTTCAATGTCCTTTGAAGCTTCCATGATGAAAATTATTGATGAGTAATTGATAATGCTTGGTATAAATTCTCAAATATGAGGAGTCTTTATTGTGGAGATTCCTCTTCACATATCATCTCCCTTAATTTCATAAAAGAAATTGATTTCAAAATGAGGAAAGATACCTAGTTTATATATGATATTTCAAATTTAATTGATTAAAGACCTACCTACAATGATCATATTTCAATTCCAAGGCTATATTTGGGAATCTTAAGGCCTCTACTTTATCCACCCTTAAATTTAGGAAACAAAATGGTCAAATGAATCTAGTTAGTGAATTAGTCCACACTAAATTGGCTCAAATTTTGGGGATGAAAATATAATAAGGCCTAGATAACATGTTCAAATTCCATATTGGTGTTAATGAAATCATATTGTGGCCTTCAAAGTTAACAATAGGATCAGGGATAGCTTTAAGAAATCCCCCCCTCCCAAAAAGTAAAAAATCATGGCAAATCACATGTTTTTTGGAGGGAAATTTTTTAATATTGATGGCGAATTGTGTTTCAAATTATGGATATTTGGTGGCAAATTTTTTAATAACATATACCATTTTTATAAAAATATGGTAACAAAAAATGTTTTTAATAGGAAAATTATTAATTTAATTAGTGATTTAGACTTCCTTATACTGATAAATTATGGAGAAATTATTTTCCAAATATTGTAATTAATTTATTTGTCATGGTGAATGGTTTTCAAAAATACTTATAAACTTGGCAATTTAATACAATAGTTGTATACTTGGTATGGCAATTTAATAATTGGAAATAATTATTAAATTTTCATTCTCCCAAGTTTTCATTCTCAAAGAATAACACGTGTGATGATTTCGGAGAGAGTTTTTAGTAAAGGAGTTATGTGACCACATTCTGTCCGAAATGCACCTTCCACCATTCATCTCTCTTAATCCAATGGTTCTGATTTAATGTTGAAATTACATCGGGTCCCATCACTATGACATCAAAGACTCACACGTCCATTGGATTACAACATATCAATAGCCAAAGGTGAATTTTGGACCTATTTTTGGTCTTCATAATCTTTACAGAAAACTCTCGATGGAATCATGACATGTGGTATGATTGATCATACCAATAAGCCCACGATCAATCATACCACGTGTCATGATTTCGTTGAGAGTTTTCCATAAAGATTATGAAGACCAACAATAGGCCCAAAATTCACCTTTGGCTATTGATATGTTGTAATCCAACGGAGGTGTGAGTCTGTGACCTCATTTTCTGACAACAAAAAAGCAGAATTCTTTTGGTAACCTTCGATAATATTAGATAGAAATATTAATTAATAGAAATGAGTAGATGAAATCAATTAAAGTAATGTCAATTAATGGCTTCTTAGATGGAGCCTTTCAGTTTTCAATGACCGATATGTGTGACATCATTATCTATTCATTAGTTTGATAGAATAAAGACTTAAAGTTAACGCTTAAATAAAAACATCATGTAATCTAAGGACATTGTTTTCTGACCGTTTGATTATCTTACATCAATGGTAAAGCTTCATTTGCTGCCGCCATTTTGTAGCTAATGTACTTTACTTATTATTTCTGCGGACTGTGTACAGGTTTCAAGTTTTGTTTTTATAATAAATAATTGTTATGTCCACCTACGTGACATGATCCTTTCGGCCTTCATTATTCCTAAGATAGAAAATGTCTTATCATAAGTGTTGTTTCCAATTTCACCCAATGTTGCATTAAATATGAAAGATTTGGAGATTTTTGAAGGGCAGTTATCATTTAACTTATGAATTAATTAGATCTTTAGGGAAGATAAAGAATTTCAATCAGGGCTTATAAATAGGTGATCTACACTCGTTTATTTATGATTGTGAAAGTAGATTTGTGAAAATAGTCTGTGAGTGCTAGGTTCTCTTTGATTTTTGTCAAAAATTAGAATACTAATATCTGTTTGATTTTCAATGGACACTCCAATTTTTTTAAGATGCACTGCCTTGGAGGATCAGAAGGAATTTTTGGGCCTGGTCAAAGACCCAATCCCCACATCGGTTTCTATGGAGTTGGGAGCCTTCACCAAAGAGGCTATAAGGATGGTGCTAGGACATGAATTTCTAGAGAGTGAAAATAGGTATAGAGTTAACACTGACATTTCATCTCGATTCTTGGCATCTTTGTTGGACCTGGGGGGAAAGGTGGATATTCTCATGCTTCTGAGGAAATTTTTTTAGATAAGAGTACCTCGGAAACTATGTGAATGTTGTTGTATTTACAAAAATTAGGTTTGGAATTCCTTGGGCAAATGATTTGCCTAGGATTCTACAACCAGGAGAAAATGTGCCCTGGCAACCATTTCTACCGAAACTTGATGTTGAGAAGCTCACACATCATCAAAATTAGGCACAGATTGGGAGGGATTTCCTCTAGAAGTGGCACCTACTAGAGGAAACTGAGGACTATCGATGGCTAGAAGAATTCTCTGAGATTATCCTCTCTTCAAAGTTCCACACAAACATAAGGGAGACTCAGCCGGATAGTCCCTGACTATGTCTCCCTCTGTTCCTATGCCTGTCCATGTCCCTGAGTCTACCTAGTCTCTACTGTGTCTCCCTCTTGTGGTAGTAGCTTACCAGGGTTTTTGCAATGATGTAAATTGTAATCACGTCTGTTTAAAAAAAAATAAAAAATGTTTTAAGAAATTCGAAGTGCTTTTCTTTTTTGTTTTGATTATAAGAATCATTAATAGATTTTGCCTATCGACGTTGTTGAATTGTAAATTTGTAATGAAATTTTTCCTAATATAATATAAAAAATTTGTGTTACACTTTTGTTTCATGCAATAATTAAATGTTTCCAAACTTTATCATTTAATGGTGACTCGTTCAATTTTCATGGATAAGGTATTCTCAAATACATGGATTCTAAGTAAATATAATTAATGATTATATTCATTAGTGTGTATTAAATTATTAATATTTTAAAATTGTAACGATCGTTGGAATATGAGAGATGAACAGTTGAAGTTGTATTTCAGAATTACTATGGGTTTCAAAAACCTTTTCTGAAAAACTTGCTCCGAAAATGTGACACGTGTAATTAACATTTAATTGTACGCATTTTTAATTTAATATTCATTCAAATCGCTCTGGAAACATGACACGTGACACGTGTAATATTCATTTAATTTGTTACATATAAGGAAAGGTTTTTAACATTTCCTTTTTAAAAACCTATCGACTCGTAGCAACAGAGTTAAAATGAACTGTTGAACCGTCACTGAAGGTTTTGAGACTGTAATTTATGAGAGCCTTAGCCATCTAACTTCTATCTATCCAGATTTCAAAATATAATTTCAGGTAAGAAATCTAGCTTGATGCATCCCGATTTTGTAATGTGAAAATTTTTGTTTAACTTGATTTTGAAATTTTAATTCTTGCATGTATAATTAGGGTTTTCTTAAATTGGGGTTTTCTTAATTAATTAGTTATTATCTATGATTTTGTTAGTAAATATCTGTGAATCTGTGTTTTTTTCATTCTTCCAAAGAACAATGGGGAAAGTGAAAACTCAAGGCCAAGGGAAAGTAGATGGGAAAGCTTTAATAGACTGTAGAAAACTAGTAGAAATCCCTGGTTTCACCGATGAGTATCACGATGTTTATGATCCTGATATTGACGGTTAAAGGAGAGTTATATCAATTAAACATACCTTATGCAGTAAGGCAACTAGGCCAAAGATGTTTGAATTTATAAAATTGAATCCAATAATAGGTGAATAAAGTTGCTTTGTGGGATGTAGGTTTGGGTTGCATGCTATTACCCAAAGTTTTCCCTTGCCCAAAAATTGTCTTGATTTGTGCAGAAAATTATGATGAAGAAAGAAAAGCAATTGTGAATAAAAATAATCAGGAAGAAATTTTATCAATAACCTAGGAAGAATTTCTCAGTTTTCTAGACCTAGGGTTTGACCGACAAAATTTTAATGTCCATATTGACCTCAGATTGTTGGCAGAAAAATATGAGGGAGTTGCGCCAAAAAAAAAAGATTCATTTATAAAGGGTCTAATAGTTGCAGAGGCGAAGGCTTCATTGGGTGAGAACCATAAGCCTCCTTATGATTTTAACATTTTTGGTCCATGGGTTTAGGATACTATATCCTCGCTAGCACTTTGCCTGGTACTGGAAAACAATAGGGAAGTGGGTGCAAAAGTTCTTCAATTGATTTGAGATATCCATTGTGTCAATGAACCAGTAAGATATAATTTTGTTGGACACATGGTTCAATCGATGAAAGAACAATTAGCATTGATTAAAAGAGGCAATTCTAAGACATTTAGGTTCACAACCTACTTGTGTTATCTTCTGCTAGGCAAGCATGCTGCAATATTAATGAGAAATGACAACAAGCTTGAAATTTAGAGGGGGACAGGACCAAATTGTACTCCAATATATAACAGGACACCTCAGATAAAGATGTATGATAACAGAAGGAATTACAGTAATTTTGTATACTTCTTTTTGGCACCATTGTACAAAAAAAAATCACTTCAATACCCATATTTTCTGCTTCATAAAGGGATTTCATCCAACTTGGAAGCACAATTCAATTGGCTGACTAGTACTTAATGGCAGAATACATTGTGCTAAGGTTTTACGGATCAGAACTACATCCCCATAAACTTCCTGGTGCAGGAGCACCCTAAGGCCTTTAGAAAAATATTTAGTCATTTTGGCTTGTAGGTTGGTTTGGCCAAACATCCATGAATTAGGACTATGTTATAAGGTCCCTAGTGTGTTTAAGGTGTGTTTTAGAGTTAGGAGAGATTAGGGTTTGTGAGTTGTTGATTCGAGTTGATTCTAGGGGTCTAGAACCTAGAAGTCAACCAAAAGGTCAAAGGGTTGACCAAAACTCCAAAATGGGGAAATTTTCAAGATTTTAATGTTTTCAAGTAATTGGAGGTCATTTGGTAAGTTTTGAAATAAAATAGGGCCATCAAATTTGGGAAAGTGTCATTTTGACAAAAGTTGTCAAAGTTGTCATGATAACTTTTCAAAGTTGTCATGACAACATTTCCTAGATCTTAGGAATCAGCTTTTATGATGCCCAAATCCTGACCAGAGGGTCTATACATGTGGGATAAGAGTATATAAGGTGACTACAAACCTAATTTTACATTTTGTATGGACTGGTTATTGGGAAGGACCAATTAACACTCTAATTAGCATACAGATCCATAATCCAACACTTTTGTGGATTGAATTGATTGAATGAAAGAATGAAGAGTGTTTAATATGTAATTTTATAGTTATTTGTGGCATTATATTAGTCTTTTATTGATTCTGGTTAGCTTTGTATAAATCTTTTGTGTTTTGTAAGTTTACTGTCCAGTCTTGGACCAATCATGTAGAAAATGGCTTTCCTTGGTATTCCCGTGGTTCAAAATCCCATGCCCAATTGAAATCCATTAAATCCTTGTATACGTACACTATATATATAGTGTTTGGTCTGTGGGGGAAGCAAGAGAACATTCAGGCCCTAGGCGAGTACTAGTTATTCTGGCTAGGGTAACTGAACAATGAAGAGGCAATGGAGATTGCTAACTGATTGGTATGTGCCAATAAATGTTAGAGGAGTGGAGGGGCATAAATTATAGACTTAATGGTGGAAGGAGAAGTTAAGAGGAACTCATTGGATCAGTGAAAGAAGATAGAGTAACCAAACCAATGTTCATGCCCTAGAAACCCTTATTTTTAGGGGTGTGGTGAAAGTCCACTGTACGGACGAGTTAGGCATTTGAGACCTAGAAAATCTTTAAGGGGAGGAAAAACCCACAAGGAATATGCAATTTTTTTCTAGTGGTGTTAAGGGATTTTAGGAGAAAATACATATTTTTAGTGACTAGGAGGGCTAATAGGCCTAAAAAGGCTACAAGGCCTAAAAGACTAGAAGTTTAGAACCCGATTGGGAAATGGGTGAAAGATCCAAAAATTTGGATCCATAGAAGTTGAATTAGACCTATGAGGAGACATGAATTCAATCCACAAGAAGTTGACACCATTGGAGAAGTAGGAGGCTAGAGAAGCCATGGATGCATGAGGACATGAAGAAGGGTTTAGTGAAGAGTTTGAAGTTGTTGGAGAGCTCCTAGTGTGTTAGAGGATCAGAGAGGAATCCTCTAGTTAGGGTAGTGACAGAGACCCTAAAGAAGACCGAGAGAAGGTCTTAGAGAGAGCAAGAAAGCTCTAGGAGAGGAGCTCCCCATCAAATTGGTATTAGAGCCATTGAAAGGCTTGGGAGTGGATTAGTGTATGTCAAAGTGGAGTGAATACATAGGTGAGAACATTATGGTAACCAATGCAGAGTTGGCCAAGGATTTGTTAGAGAAACAAATCAAGAATAGGCTTCTTGAAGAAGAAATGGAAGAGATGAAGATAAACATCGTAGAAGTGGCAGAGACTGCTATCAAGTTGAGAGAAGAGATTCATGAAGGGATATATAAGGGAAAGAAACCAATAGAAGAGGAGGTAGAACTAGAGCCTGATCCTCTTCTACCTGAGGAGCCATTCCTCAAAGCACTCAAGCCATTGAGTGAAAAGGCTCTAGAAGGAATAACAATATTCTTTGGTAAGATGGGTACATAAATGGTTATGGAATGGCTTGAAGGGATGGAGAATCACTTCAAATGTGATGGGATCATAGAGGCACAAAAGGTAAAGATAGCCAAGTCAAGGCTAAGAGGGAAATCACTCACATGGTGGAAGTTCTTATAGGAAGAAAGAGAGAAAGAGGGAAAGAATCCCATAGAAAATTGGAAAACAATAGTGGAAAAAGTGAAGGAGAATTACCTTCTAGAAGATTATGAAATTGAACTGCATAAGAAGAGGTAGAACCTTAGGCAAAAAGACCTAGATGTGCCAGCCTATACTGAAATTTTTTAGAAGCTTTGTCTTAGATCAAGAATCTAGGAGATAGATAGTATCAAAGTTGCATGGTACCTTAATGGATTAAGGTGGAACATTCAAGAAGAACTTAGTCTCTTTACCCTGAATTCCATTCATAGTTGTTTTCAAATGGCTTTGAAAGTGGAAGAGAAACTCAAGAAGAGACAACATTCTAGTTCTAGAGGTAGAGGAAGGGGTAGAGACAATAGAGGTATCCATAGAGGAGGTTCAAGTGGAAGAGGCAGTGATAGTAGAGGTCAAGGTGACTCTAGATATATAGAGAAAGGACAGGAATCAAGCAATAAAGGTGGATACAACAATAAAGGAAGAAGTTCTTATAACAGTGGCAGAGGAAGATCAAGAGGTTTTGGGAGAAGCTCTCAATTTTCCTCCATGAAATGCTACAATTGTGGACAGTTGGGACACACTGCATATAGGTGTCCAGATAAACCAATATCCTCGCAAGGGGAGAAGAAGATAGGTTATGTCCAAGAAGAAGATTGCTCTAAAAAATTAGAGATGAGTCTAGATTTATAGAAAGGAGAACACCTTATGTTGAGAAGAATACTAATCAAGACACCCACCAAAGATGAGCACAAGCAGAGGAGGGCTCTTTTCATAGTAAAATGCAAGATATTGGGAAAGGTGTGCAAGGTGATCATTGATTCAGGGTCAGTAGATAATGTTATATCTAAGGAGGCAGTAGAGAAGTTGAAGCTCACCAAAATTACACATGTTTGTCCTTATAAAGTTACATGGTTGAATTAGGGCCAAAACATCTTAGTGAATGAGCAAGTGTGGGTAGAATTTTCCATTGGAAAGTATCAAGATAGGATACTATGTGATGTGTTTCCAATGGATGCTTGCCATCTATTGCTTGGCAGACCATGGCCGTATGACAGATAAGTTGTCCATAATGGGAAAGATAATAAGTACTCCTTCAAGAAAAATGGGGTAAGTTTCAAGATACAATCCTTACTAGAGGAAGACATAGTGGAGAAGGTAGAATCTAGTACTTTGTTGATGAGTGGGAAAGAATTCTTAAGGGATATGAAAGAAGAAGAAGTTGGCTATGCAATCTTGTTAAAGCCAAAGGAGGAGGAGACTCATAAGAAAGCACCTATGCCAAAAGAAGTGAGATAACTATTGGATTAGTTCAAGGACATAATATGTGAGGGGACACCAGCTTCAATACCACCAAAGAGGGAGATAAGTCATCAAATTGACTTCATACCAGGAGCATCCTTACCAAACAAAGCTACATACAAGATGACACCACAGCAAAACAAGAAGATAGCTAGTCAAGTGCAAGAATTGTTGGACCAAGGACTGATTAGGAAGAGCATAATCCCTTGTGATGTCCCAGTGGTGTTGGCTCCTAAGAAGGGAGGTAAGTGGATGATGTGTACTGATTCTAGGGAAACAAATAGGATAACTATATGGTATAGATTTCAATTTCCTAGAATAGAAGACTTGATGGATTGCTTGGGGGGTGCTAAGTAATTACCTAAAATTGACTTGAAGAGTGGGTATTACTAAATTAGGATGAAGGAAGGTGATGATTGGAAGTCTTCTTTTAAGACTACAAAGGGGTTATATGAATGGCTAGTTATGCCCTTTGGGCTTACCAATGCACCAAGCACCTTTATGAGGGTGATGAATGGGCTCTTGAAGGACTATATAGGTGTTTTTGTAGTTGTCTATTTATATGAAATCCTCATATTTAGTAAAACAAAGGAGGATCATATGAAACACTTGGAATTAGTGTTGAAGAAGTTGCAAGAGGAGAAACTCACCATAAATCTTCAGAAGAGTGAATTCATGAATGAAGAACTAGTCTACCTTGGCTTTGTAGTTTCCAAGGGTGACTTGAAAATGGACAAAGAGAAAGTAGAGGCCATATTGAACTGGCCTACTCCTAAGATAGGGAATGAAGTTAGGAGATTCCATGGGTTAGCCCAATTCTATAGGAAGTTCATTAGGAGATTTAGTGAGATTTGTGCTCTAGTCCTAGAGACTATCAAAGGAGGATTGAAGACTAAATTTATATGGACCAAGGAAGCTAATGAGGGGTTTGAAAGGTTGAAAAGAGAAGTATCCACTCAACCTATATTGTTGTTACCTATCTTTGACAAACTATTCATTGTGGAGTGTGATGCAAGCAAAATTGGAGTAGGAGCTGTCCTAAGCCAAGAAGGCAGGCCTGTGGCATTTTTCAGTGAAAGACTAAATGAAGCTAAGTATAGGTACTCTTCCTATGACTTGGAGATATATGATCTTGTACAAGCCTTAAAGAAATGGTGGCATTGTCTATTCTCGAAAGAGTTTGTTTTCTTTATAGATAACCAATCATTGAGTTATATAAATACTCAAGACAAGCTTAGCTTGAGACACATCAAATGGATGGAGTTCCTACAGTCATATACCTTCACTATAAAACATAAGAAAGGGGTGAAAAACAAAGTTGCAGATACCCTTAGTAGGAGACTACTCACCATTCAGGAGATTCAGTTGTAGAGTACATGTGTTGAAGGTTTTAAAGACCTATATGAGGAAGATTCAAATTTCTCAGAGATTTACAAAGTGTGCAAAGATTTTGAGAATCACTTTCATAGTGAGTTTGTAGAGTATACGTTGCAGAATGGGTTTCTATTCAAAGGCAAGAAACTTTGTGTTCCAAAAGGCTCTATGAGAGAGAACCTCATACAAGAGAAACATAATGGGAGCCTAAGTGGACACTTTGGACTGAACAAGATACTAGACCTAGTGGAAAGGTTCTACTAGTGGCCAAAAATGCAGAAGGAAGTGAGAAGATATGTGGAAAAGTGTTTCATATGTCAGAAGGCTAAAGGAAATTCATCAAATGAAGGTCTTTACCAGTCATTTCCCATCCCAAATAGACCTTGGGAGTGCATAAGTATGGACTCCATAGTGGGGTTACCTAGGAATCCAACTGGTTTAGACAGTGTGTTTGTAGTTGTAGACTGATTTAGTAAGATGAGACACTTCATCCCATGTAAAACAACACATGATGGCAGTCATATTGCCTACTTGTTCTTCAAGGAGATAGTGAGGATTCATGGTCTACCAATGAGTATTGTTGCAGACAGGGATGTGAAGTTCATGGGGCACTTTTGGAAGACCCTAAGGAAGAGACTAGGTACAAACTTATCTCATGGATTTGCCTATCATCCTCAAATGGATGAGTAGACTAAAGTAATCAATAGAGTTATTGAGAACTTGCTTAGATGTCTGACAAAGGAATATGGGAAAGGATGGAAGCAAGTATCCCATAGGAAAAAATTTCCTATAATGATAACACAAATAAGACTATAGGGAAAAGTCCATTTGAGATTGTGTATGGGGCACATCCAAGAGGTGTGATGGAGCTCAGAGACTTAAAAGGATATGAGGGAGTGAGTGGACATGCTAATGACTTTACACAGTCAATGAAGGAAGTCCATGAACAAGTGAAAAATACCTTAATGGAGGCCAATCAGAAGTTGAAATCCAAAAGAGATGAGGGGAGAAGAGATTTATAGTTTGAAGAGGGTGAATTAGTAATGGTTTTCTTGAATAAGGAAAGACTACAAAAGGGGATACCTAGTAAGCTACATATGAAAAGGATTGGGCCTTGCAAGATATTGGCTAAGTATGGACCCAATTCTTACAAGGTGGAGTTTCCCAAGGAGATGTCAATTTCTCCAATCTTCAATGTGAAGGATTTGATCAAGTATATGGGGAAAGATATGGATGAGTTACAATATAGTATAGAGGTGCATATAGATGTGGGAGAGTTCAAGACTCTGGAACAGATCAAGCCACAAGTTGAAAATATATTGGATTCAAGGGTAAATAAGAAGACAAGACACAAGGTCTATATGGAGCATCTAGTGAAGTGGAGACAACAACTAGAGTCAGAAGCCACTTGGATAGCTGAGAGTGACTTCAAGAAGCATGGGATCAGTGAGGAGTTCCTGACACCACAAGTACCTTAACTTTTTTTTTGCAGGGGGAGGATGGTGCAGGAGCACCCTAAGGTCTTTAGAAAGATCTTTAGTCATTTTGGCTTGTAGGTTGGTTTGACCAACCATCCATGAATAAGGACTATGTTATAAAGTCCCTAGTGTGTTTAAGGTGTGTTTTAGTGTTAGGAGAGATTAGGGTTTGTGAGTTTTTTGAGTCAAGTTGATTCTAGGGGTCTAGAACCTAGAAGTTAACCAAAAGGTCAAAGGTTGACCAAAACTCCAAAATGGGGAGATTTTCAAGATTTTAATGTTTTTAAGTAATTTGAGGTCATTTGGTAAATTTTGAAACCAAATAGGGCCATCAAAGTTGGGAAAGTGTCATTTTGACAAAAGTTGTCAAAGTTGTCATGACAACATTTCCTAGATTTTAGGAATTGGCTTTTATGATAACCAAACCCTGACTAAAGGGTCTAGACATGTGGGATGAGAGTACATAAGGTGAATACAGCCCTAATTTTATAGTTAGACTTCATTTTGTACAAACTGGTTATTGGGAAGAACCAATTAACACTGTAATTAGCATACAAAGCCATAATCCAACACTTTTGTGGATTGAATGGATTGAATGAAAGAACATAGAGTGTTTAATATGTAATTTTATAGTTCTTTGTGGCATTAGATTAGTCTTTTATTCATTCTAGCTATCTTTGTATAAATCTTTTGTGTTTTGCAAGTTCTCTGTCCAGTCTTGGACAAGTCATGTAGAAAATGGCTTTTCTTGGCATTCCTGTGGTTCAAAATCAGATGACCACTTGGAATCCATTAAAGCCTTGTATATAAACTATAGATATAATGTGTGGTGTGTGTGTGTTTAGGGGAAGAAAGAGAACATTCAGGCCCTAGGCGAGTACTGGTTATTCTGGCTAGGGTAACTGAATAGTGCAAAGGCAATGGAGATTGCTAAGTGATTGTTATGCACCAATAAATTCTAGAGGAGTGTAGGGGTATGGATTTCAGACCTAATTGTGGAAGGAGAATTTTAGAGGAACTCATTGGATTAGTGAAAGAAGATAGAGAAACCAAACCATTGTTCATGCCCTAGAAACCCTTATTTTTAGGGGTTTGGTGAAATTCCACTGTACGGACATGTTAGGCATCTGAGACCTAGAAAATATTTAAGGGGAGGAAAACCCCACAAGGAATATGCAATTTTATTCTAGGGGTGTTAAGGGATTTTAGGAGAAAATCCAGCTTTTCAGTGACTAGGAGGGCTAATAGGCTTAAAAAGGCTATAAGGCCTAAAAGACTAGAAGTTTAGAACGCGATTGGGAAATGGGTGAAAGATCCAAAAATTTGGATCCATAGAAGTTGAATTATACCTAAGAGGAGACAATAATTCAATCCATAATAAGTTGACACCATTGGATAAGTAGGAGGCTAGAGAAGCCATGGATGTGTGAGGACATGAAGAAGGGTTTAGTGAAGAGTTTGAAGTTGTTCAAGAGCTCCTAGTGTGTTAGAGGATCAAAGAGGAATACTCTAGTTAGGGTAGTGATAGAGAGCCTAAAGAAGACCAAGAGAAGGTCTTAGAGAGAGAAATAAAGCTCTAGGAGAGGAGCTCCCCATCACTTCCAATGCATGTGATAGATAGGGTGTTTACAGTAGAATATGTACTACAAATAGAGAGTACAGATAGATTCTTCACTAGCCAATCGAAGAAGAGCATATTTCCTTCCTTACCTTTCTCAATTGGAAGGTTAACATTTGAAAGAAAGGCATTAAAAGTGGAAATTTTTTTTATAGAAAATTTTCAATTTGATTTAGAGTGGTACTAGAAGTATGATCCACTCAACATCATTCAAACAATGCTTTTTGCTAATAAGAACTCTGCAAACTTATTTCAACATGAAAGTAAATTATTCCTAGAGAAGTTGAAAAAAAAGGATAGCTGGGATGACGTTACAAAAGAGATGGAGAAAGTTTCCGCTAAGGAAAAAAATTTAGTTGAACATTTTTCATCACAAATTATGTCATCACTAAACTAGGGCATTGTACAACCTAGAATGTCCTACAATTTCTACAAAAAAGATTCTCATCCATCAAACAAAAAAATACCAAAGAAAATAGCAGAAGAATGTAATTATAGAAAATGGACTCCAACAAAAATGAAAGATTTTTGGAGTATTGGATCGAATGGAATAGTTCCAACTCAGGCTCAATCTCAAGAAATGTGCCTTTGGAGTCCAATCAGGCAAACTCCTAGGATTCATAGTATCAGCAAAGGGAATCAAGGTAGATCCTGCAATGGTAAAAGCTATTCTAGAGATGACTCCTCCATGTAATATCAGTCAAATGAGGATGATACAAGGGAGACTCTAGTCTATTAGGAGATTCATGTCCCAACTTGTAGATAAGGCACAACCCTTTACTAAGCTACTACATAAAGGGGTTACCTTCAAATGGGATGAACACTATGAAGCAAACTTCAGGGAATTGAAAGGGTACCTGGCCACTCCACCTATTCTTATGGCACCTATTCATGGAAAACCATTACTCCTATACATTTTAGCTATGACTACATCCCTAGGAGTATTACTGGCGCAAGAAGATGAAACAAAGAAAGAACAAGCTATCTACTACATTAATAGAACACTAGTCACTTATGGGCTCAATTATAGAATTATTGAAAAAGCATGCTTAGCAGTCATCTTTGCATCACAAAAATTGAGACATTACATGCTCTCTCATACAGTGAAGCTCATTTCTAAGATCAATCCTCTAAAGTATCTTTTGAGCATAACAACATTAACAGGACGCTTGGAAAAATGGGTCCTGATTCTAAGTGAGTTTGACATTGAATATGTAGAACAGAGAGCTATCAAAGGACATGTACTTGTAGATCAATTAGCTAATTCACCACTTTAGGATGATGAACCGTTACTAATTGAATTCCTTGATGAAACAATCATGCATCTCACTGAACATCCATGGAAGATGTACTTTGATGGTTCATTCACTCTACAAGGATCTGGAGTAGGGGTCCTCTTCATAACCCCACAAGGATACAAGATTTCAAAATCTTACAAATTGATGTTTCCATGCACCGACAATATCTCAGAATATGAAGCATTGGTCAATGGCCTCAAGCTAGCTATGGAATGGAAGATCATTGAGTTACACGTGTAGGGTGACTCCTAGCTAATTATCAATCAAGTCAATGGGGAGTATCAAACAAAAGATAAAAATTTGATGCCATATAAGAAACTAGTTGATGATCTGAAGAAGTACTTTGTCTTCGTCACCTTCTAGCATATACCAAGATCATAAAACAAAGCTTTGGATGCTATGGCTACCTTGGCATCTATGTTACAACTAGAAGAGCATCAATTCTGCTATGAATTCTTGGTGGAAGAAATATCCTACCCTGCCTTTGATACCCCTGAATACCAGGTAATATGTACCTTGACTACCCCAGATCAATCTCGGTATGCCAGTATCATTGCTTGCCTTTCCGACCAAACTATTCCCGCCAATTTATCCAGATATAAGAAAAGATCCCTGATTAGGATAGCATTGCATTATGTACTCATAACTAACAACCTATATTGACACAGTGTTGATGGTACATTTATTCAGTGTTTAGAACTTGAAGAGTCTGATCTAGCATTAAAAGAAGTCCACGAAGGTGTATGTGGATCACACTCGAACGACTTTTCATTAGCCAAGAAACTGCTCAAAGTAGGCTATTATTGGCCTACCATGGAGAAAGATGCTATTCAATTTTCAAAAGCATGTCTTAAATGCCAGACACATGGAAACCTTATTCATGCTCCTGCCAGAGAACTTATACCTTTCATAACACATTGGCCATTTCAGCAATGGGCCTGATAAGGCCAAATTATTGCCTTCATTTTGTATAATTTTAATACTTTGTTCTAGTTCTTGTTAAAACATTTGAGAGTCTAAACAGTCAAAAACTTGTGATAAAGTCCAGAAAGAACTGATAAACCATGGGTAGATGTTTGTGACATATTTTGCTAATATTATACATATAGTGCAATATTTCATAAAACCATCAGAATCTATGTTCTAAAATCTGGATATTTAATTTGATTAAGCTTGTTGCATGAATATTTCCACACCATAACTAACTTGACAGGAGAGAATGCGGCTAGAGAGTGGTCGATAACATTCAAGGAGGACTGTTGAGGACCAGCTACGATGGAGTGATCATTATAGCACCAGGAAACATGCCTCCTACAATGGAGCCATTATTCTAGGATGTGGGGATGTAGTGTGCCTATATTCCCTTTGCACTTCATTATGTTGAACTGGTCACCTGAGCTTTACTACCCACACCGCGGGCTGTTGTATTTCCATCTTCTTCTCCGACATGTTTTCAGCAAGATAGTTTCTTTTCTATTTTTTTAGTAAGTGTTTGATCCTCTATATATGGAGATTGGACCGATAGTTTGAGGTTAGCTAGGAAAAATGAAAGACAAAAGTTTTTAAAAGAAAATAGTTGTATCTTGTAGCAATCTATTTTCAAGTTCCATGTCTTGTTTTTATGTAATGAGTTTTTGAAATGCAATGAAATAGTTCTTTGTTCACACTTTGTGTTCATAGTTTAGTAGAAACTGACCAAGGGGGCCCACTTGGGAGGTGGAATAGGTTAGAATAAAATAGATTTCATTTCCAGCATTCCCAACATTTCTAGTATTTCAGATAGAAGTTACAATTTCTTCTTGTGGCATCGCAACTTGTGAGTGTTCCTGCAACATCTACAAGAATAGTTATAATGGATGTTTTAGGTTGAAATCATAGGTTTTAGTAAAGTTGCAATTTATAGCATTCATTCCAGTAAGAAGATAAATGTATTCTTTTCCTGCAGCACTAGTGTAGGTTTCTTTTATGCATTTTTACCTTCCTGCAGCATAAGCAGAATGACTCCTTAAGGAACCTAGTGCACATATGATGCTGACCATTTCAAGTATACGTCCCTGGGTTAACAAGTTAAATGCACCTCATAATGGGAAAAGTAGTTCTTAGATTGAATGAACCATTCCTGAGAAATGCCTTGAGCATGATTATTATACACCTATTGTGAGGCGGTTCAGGGACTTTGACTTGGTTGGACAAATATATCCCAACTCTTCAAATGGACACAAGTTTATCATTACGGCCACTGAGTATTTCACAAAGTGGGTCAAATCCGTGCTACTAATCAAAGTAACTAGAAAATAGTTGGCTATGTTCATTTTGAACTATATTATTTATAGATATGAGATACCCTCTTCAATTGTGACAGACAATGGGGGCCACTTTAAAAATCAAGACATTGATGACCTTTGTGAACAGTTCTATATTACTCAACATTGCTCCTCACTCTATTATCCTCAAGGTAATGGACAGGCCGAGGCATCAAACAAGAATATTCTCAAGATCCTACACTGAACTGTAAGCAAGTCTGGCAGAGACTGGCATCTACAACTAAATCCAGCACTATGGACCTACAGAACAAGCATCAGAACACTAACTGGAGCCACACCATTTGCTCTAGTCTATGGCGCTAAAGCAGTATTACCTATTGAGGTTGAAATCTCATCTTTGTAGATATCTTTACAAGGACTGGTTACAGATGAGCAATACCACATAGATAGGTTAAATTCACTAAACCTACTAGATGAGCGCAGATAACAAGTGTTTGATCACCTCAAAGTGTATCGAGTACATATGCCCAAAGGTTACAATAAAAAGGTCAAACCACACAAATTTGAAGTAGGAGATCTCGTCCTCAAGGAGAATCCTAAGAACCAGCCTAATAGGGAACATAAAGGAAAGTTTAAACCTAACTGGCTGGGACCTTAAGTTATCACTGCTACTTTTGGGACTAGAGCTTATCAATTAGCTACACCCAAGGGAGATGTTCTTCCACACCCTATCAACACTCTACATTTGAAGCGGTTCTAGGCCTAATGTTTGGCTAGCAGAGCCTGTACAACAAAAAGTTATGGCAAAATACAAAAAATATTCAGAAAATTGATCCTGAAGAAATTCAAAAATAGTGGAAAAAGGTCCTTCAAAAAGGGTATCCTTGGGGAAAACCTGGTAAACAGGCGCCTTGATACTACAAAAAAAATTCAAAAAAGCAAAAATAGCAAAAAAAATTGAAAAATAGAAAAGTGCCTTGATGAGCACCTGGTAAAACAGGCATCTTGGTAGCAAACAAAAAAAAGAGAGAAAAGATCTTGCCAAGTGCTGAAAACCTAGCAATCAGGCGTCACTTGTGTTATGTGCTCCATCTATCAATGCACTACTAATACTAGGCCTTCATAATTTTGCCTGTGCTTGTATGCTGACTTCATCTTCCTAAATAACTATCTTATCCTCGCTTGGGATTTGTCTATCTTTATGTCTTAGGGATAAGTCATTCTATATAGGGGGCATCTTTACGGGCATAGTCAGTGGCGGTTGCTAGATTTCTCTAGGCTGGTTTACCTCACGGACATAATCTTTCTTGACACATGCAAAATAATGCCACTTTTCAAAACAAGGGTGTCTTTTCACAACATTAGACACGATATTTACATTAACAGAGGTCCTACAAAGCCGTATTGGATCACAAATTGGAATGGATTATCCTACCAATGCACAAACATGGAACACCATATTGCTAGAATTATAATTTTTTGATTGATGAATCTCTACTGTGTTTGACATATGAATGAACATGTACTACTTAAACACACAGTTGGTTAATGGTTTTATTATGGTTCTTTTATGTCTTGATGATGTTTTCAACTAGGGGCATCTAAGTTATTATAAATTTTATTTGATTGATTCTCAATTGATAATTTATTATGTCTTCTAGTTTCTCAATGACGTCTGTGCAAAGACAAAGAGTCACAAGGATAGGAGGCATAAAATTTTCTTTATTTTCTATGTATGGTGATTATTCCAAATGATCCTATAAATTTCACCTGACTTGGATGTTTATGGTAAGAGCTGCCACTATGGGTGGATAGCCGCATATATCTCGATCTTTGTTATGTGTAAAACACGGTGAGTT